>LGRX02008590.1:0-57653 GCA_001247695.2 Cymbomonas tetramitiformis
CTTAAGTGTCATAGGGTGGGGTGTGTGTCATCGGTCATTTTGCTTAAGTGTCATAGGGTGGGGTGGGTGTCATCGGTCATTTTTCTTAAGTGTCATTGGGTGTCATTTTTCTTAAGTTTTCTTAAGTTTTCTTAAGTTTTACTTATATCACCGACGTATAACTCCATCGGCCAATGGCTAACTGCAACGCTACAATTTATACGTATGGAGACTTGTGGGGGTTTATACGCAAAAAGTTAAGAAAAGATAAGAAAACTTAAGAAAAGTTAAGCAAACTTAAGAAAACTTAAGAGAATACTTGTAGGAGTGGAACTCAGACAAGCAGATTCCCATGGCGGTTTGAACATTGAAGAAAGAGATAAAAGAACTCGATCGTCAGGCGGCCAATCACGGATGTCCAGAGAGCCAAGTGGCAGATCCGAAGCAAAGAGACTTCCAGCAGACCGATGGACGGTGACTCCGGGCTCAACCAGGCCCCTGTCACCACCGCCCACGGCAACCAGAGATGCCGTAGCACTGGCCAGTAGAGAGCAACAGAGCATCGAGGACATTAACGCACACCGGAGAAAACTCGGCGGCGCCCGTTGACGGTACATCGGAGCTGCTAGTGGCGATGCCCCCCTGTCAGAGTCATGCTCAAGAGTGCGAAAGGAGTCAAAAGCCACTTGCTGCCCGCCGTCAGAGTCACCGTCAGAGCCTTGGTCGTTGTCAGAGACTTCAGAGCCAATGTCAGAAGCCTCAATCCTCATGCCAGCAAACAGCGGAGCCGGTGCAGAGTCGCCAAGCTGGAGTGATGGGATAGAGCCAGGCAAGCCGAGAGAGCCAGGGACAGCCACTGGTGGGTCATGAGCCGTAGGCACACCACCAGCCACGAGTGCAGAGGGATCCCGAACCGCAGGCGGTGGCGGAATCGAACCCCGTGCACCCGAGTGGAATGTGGCTAGAGGAAAGTGAGCCACGCCGTCATCGTCAGCCGCCGCATCCTGAGCGGAAGCCGCCGCATCCTGAAAGTGCCGCAGAGACGTGGGCTCAGCCGTCACAAAAGAATGCGCCGACAGCTCGCACACCTCCGGGCGACCCTCCATCGTGCAGAGCGACTCGAAGGCGTGCTCATCCCCCGCGTCATAGAAACGCTGGAAACGAACAGCCAAGCAGTCAGTCTCGTAGTCTTCAACCGCACTACAATAGTGGGCAGAGTGAAGACCGCCGTTGGGGCATTCAGCATGCCAGTGCTTCAAACCACTTTTGGCACACACCGCATTCTGGCAGTGGGGCACGAAGGCACCACTTCTCTTGTCAAACGAGACAGGAGGAGCGGTGCCAAGTGGCTTAACACCAGCACGATGAAGCTTGGCAGCAGAGCGGGTAAGGTGCTTGCCCGCAGGCGGAGGCCCTTCCCGCTTCTGCCGCTTCAGGTCACGAATGTCCTGTTGCATGCGCTCCAGCTGCTTCTGCAGGCTGGACAACGCCGCAGCCAGGTCAGACGCGCCATCGCCGAATGACAGAGCAGAGACAGGGGCGTCAGAGACTTTCAGGCCGTGGCGGAACTGCTCCCGCACACGAGCCTGAATAGTCAGGAGAGACACGCCCTGCCGCTGGTCAGCTCGAGCCAGAGAGTTAGCCAAATCACGGTATAGCCACGAATCGCCGAGAGCCTTCAGAAACTGCCGCTTCACCGCGTCCTCTGGCAAGTTGTGGGAACGCTGAACGTCCCTCAACAGGCCATTGAACTCGCGGATGCCACGGTCAGGATCTTTGCTGCTGGGGATGCGGACCGCCAGCAGCAACTCAAAAGAGTCAAAGGGTTCCGAACGTTCCTGGAGCATGCGCACCACCTCAAGGGCAGCGCGCTTGCCATCTCCAGGAACGTCGGACCCAGAGGCCTCAAGCCAGTCACGGGCAGGTGAGCCAGGGCGAGCCAGAAATGTCAGAGCCGAGAGCAACAACTCATTTGCCTCATGCCTGGCCTCAACTGCCATGTCAGTTAAGTCAAACAGGGGAGCAAACGCCGATGATTGGAGCACAAACTGCGTGCGGAGCTCATGCATCAATTGTGAAAAAATGTCCACAGCGTCTGCTTCTGTTCCCGCAAAGCGCTCCGATTTGTCCCCAAGGATTTTAGTGGCAACGGTTTTGGCAACCTTCCTGTCGAAATTGTCACGAGCCAACTGCTTTACACTTGTCCAAAACTTCCCTCGCAGCTGCTGTGGTCGGAGCTGGCAGCTGCGGCGTGTGCGGTGTTGCAGCGTGCTGCGCACCAACGTCATCAAAGATCGTCTCTAATCTACGGACGCGAGACCGCGTCACTCTATTCGTTGTGGTAACCATGATGGAGAGACAGGGGAGAAGGTTGAGCTAAACAGGGAGATGGTGTAAGAACGCTTACAGCGGCCAGATAGTTTGTAGAAGTCTCAGACGTACAGATCAAAATTCACAGGTCGTGAGCGGAACCATGAGAGCGGCCAAAATCAGTTACGTGTGGAACGACCTCGCCGGAGCCAGCGGCGCACGAAACAGATTAACTCTCGCTGCGACGATGCTTCCGTAAAATAAAAATAACCCGTCACCAACTGATCTCCTGCGCAGCGAAGGCGAGCACAATGCGTGCCGCCATCACTGCCAAGTCAAAAGGCCATACCGTAAGAGTAATTCACCACCGCCCAAGTGGGCGCTCAACCCCTCCTACGTCCTACTTAGCCGAACATGGCAACAGCAAGGCGCTGTGCCATCATCAGAATCACCGGAAAGCCGGTGCGGCCTATAACCTGCGAGGAAGACAGATACGCTGTCCGGCTAAGCTCGCTAGGAGACAAACTGATAATCATATAACTTGTGTCTGGCCGAAGCTTTATGCTCTCGGAAACCCAGACAGTGAAACGATGACTGTACTACTGTACTGTACTACTGTACAGTACAGTGCTAGGATGTCACGGACACGAGACGGAAGCAGGGTCAGGCTAGGGGCTAGTCAGAGCCCATAATAACTAAGCCTAAACCCGAAGTCCAGCAAGATGTCCCACCAAAGTGTTGTCACTATGTATGATGATACTCGTCCCCTTCAAGATATGATCAAGATCAAGTTGAATCCTAATTCTAAAGCACCAACGAGCGATAGCATAAATTTCTATAATGACAAAAGCAAGCAATATAAAGGCATAGAACCAAACAAAAAATATAATGTTGGCATCCTTGGTGGTAAAGTCAACGACATGATTGTGGTAGACTTGGATACCAACAAGTGGGATATGGATAATCATCCATGGACTCTTGCTTTTGGAAAAGATCCAAGGGTGTTCAATACCTATACCGCTCAATCTTGTAGAGGAGGATTCCACTTGTATTTCAAATATGACAAGGATTTTCCCCGTTCAAGGAGTGCCAATTCAATTGATATCATCTCAAATAGAAAATACATTGTGGCCCCACATTCTCACATATATGACATAAAAGAGGGTATCATTCACAAGGACTACATCGTGTATCATGATACATCCATCAAGGAAATGCCGGAAGCAATAAAGCAATTCTTGTTGGAACACATTTACACATCCACTTCTAAAAAAAATGAAAAAACCGGAAAGTTTGAGATCAAGCCTCAAGAGGAATACACTCAAGAAGGAGAGGTGTATTATGACTTAAGCGATAAAGACATTGATAACATATTGAGCATGCTACCTCATAACATCATTGATACATACCAAGATTTTCGGCTCTTTACCAATGCCATGAAGGGATTGAATCAAAATACAAAATGGGATGAATTTTCAAAGACCAAACCAAAGTATGATCATGATAACAACATCAAGATATGGAATGCATGCAAACCCAATGAGTTCGATTCAATCACGTGGCTACTTTCCAAAGCAAAGAGGAAGATAGCCGTCAATCATCATAAAATGAAAAGACTTCCAAGGAACAAGATCAAACCTCATAAGGCCATAAGGCGTCCTAAATTACAAGAGAAGCAAGGATCGGACATTTTAGCACGTGATACATCATACATCATAAAATCGGGCTGCGGTACGGGAAAAACGACATCTTTCATGGATCACGTCAAAGCCAATCTTCAAAAGCGAAATGGAATGAAGATCATTAGCATTGTATCAAGAGTAGTTTTAGCGGAAAAGCATTATGATGACTTTAATCAAGCCGGAATTAGTTGCAAAATCTACAAGGATAAGGATGTGTCATTGAAGCAAGGAGACAACATCGTCATTACCATAGATAGCTTGTCAAATTTACTTCTTTTAAAATTTGATTTTAAAGACTACACAATTTTCATGGATGAGTGGAATTCAATATATGATCATTTAATCGGAACTGAAACATTGAATACCGTTAGAGCAAGTCTTTACTATTATCTAAAACATGATGTGCTCAACAAATGTAAAAATTACATAGCGGTTGATCAAGATATATGTGACGATTCTATTGAGTTCTTAAACAAAGTGAATAAGGAATACACATTTATCTACAACAAGCACAAACATTTTTCGGGCGTTCCGATCTATGAGATTGAAAAGGAGGAAGACTTTAAAAAGTTGATATTAAAACACGAGAAATACTTGGTACCAATGGACTCCGCCAGCTTGGCCAAAGAATTGTATGCTTATCTAAAACCACACCATCCCGATTTAGAATTAGTCACAAAAGAAACCGACAAGATACCTAATTTTAACACTACCAATAGGATCATCTATAGTCCCAAAGTAGTCTATGGAATAGATAGCAACACCGATATGAAACGACCTGTGTTTGCACTATACAAAGAACATACCATCAACCCATTAGGCATGGCCCAACAAGTAATGAGAGAAAGAAACCCGACATGTGTATATGTCTTCTTTTATAAACAACAATACGAAGCAAACCCGAGTACATTAGATGATGTAAGGAAACAATTACAAGATACTAAAAAAATGGGGATTCAATATTTCAATGTGTCGGCATATCCCAAGGATATGGCCGATGAATATTTAGAATGTCTTGCAAGGTTTGAGTATAAGAAGCTTTGTTACGAGACTAATAAACGAGCTCACTTCATTAACATAATGAGAAATCAGGGGTTCGTATTTGAGAACCAATATCTTAAAGCACAAAGGTTGAGGAAACCAATAGAAGATGAAACCGAGGTTCCACAAGAATTTGACCCTATGTCATGTGAGGTTTACCAAAGAATTCATGAGATGTTGGTAGTGCCCAAGGATGACCTACAAACCTTTAGGAAATACTACGAAGCTGACCACTTATTAAAGAAGCACTTTAATGTCGCTCGCTACTTTTGGATATATGACCAAGCACAAATGAAAGAAAAGATAGAAAATGGAGAGGACTTTCTTGTAAATCTGGTACGATCTGATCAAGCAAAGGTGTGGTGGTTACAAAGGTTTCAAGAAATGGTTGAGAACGTGGATAAGAATGTCATTGATTCAAAAAAGACTTTGACACAAGAGGAGAGTGACACATGCAATGAAGAGTATTTTAACCCCTATGGAGCGGATGGAATTTTTTGCTAAAAGCACTAGTTTCACAAATGTGCCGTTTTCACGGTATATGGTACCTTGGTAAGTGTGGGTGATTCGTTACATGTTCCATAACTCCTATAAAGTGATTTTGATCTATAAAATACATGATCGCATTATATATACAACGATATATCGGTGATATACAAGCCAAAAGAACACGTTTTCCGGGAATCAAAAGTGTCAAAAATCAGTTCTCACAACCGTTTATTCGAGTATTAGGTCGCCCCTCGACCATGAAACAATCGCCTTTACTAATGCCTTGAAATTGGTTATGGTGACTGTAGATAAACGCACCAATACATCGAAATATTCCAGCAATAAGGTGAAAAAACACCAAAAAACAACGAAAAAACATCATTTGTCAAATGTTTTCCATACTTAAGGCCATATTGTGTGTTTTCGGGGGAAATTGACTGTTGGGAAAGTAGGTATTGCCCATATGAGGTGCATGGTCATTTTATATGATAGTGGTCACTGAACCAACAAATCCGTGTCGATGAATGGCATCTACACCTCGATTTTGCACACTTTAAGATACTTTTGACCCAAATTTCATGCCTAGAAATAAGCAACTTTGGGGATTTTACTACAACAAAATTGCCCTTCGGTGAGACATATATACTAAGTATATGTGTAGAATAAATTGTTGAGTATTAGATATACCTATTGCAACGGGTGTGCGAAGCTTGTATGGCCGATTCCGACAAGTGCTATCGGGCTGAGAAATGAATCCAAGCTTAGAGTTTGAAGTGGTTGTACCGTATACGGTACAAACCGCTCCATAGGGGTTAACATGTTTCCGACAAAGAAAGCAAAGGGGTGCGATCTGACTCAAAAGAAAGATGTTGATGCATTGCAAGGCAAAATCTATCACCACTTGTTCGGAGATGGATTCACTATTGGGAAACAAGTGAGATACAAAGAGAAGCGAGGATATACCTATGAGGTTGTGCCGGAGATTTTGGAGGAACACAAAACGTTGTTGGGATTTAGAAAACCTCAGCTCTTCAAGAACTTTGGATTGTTCAATGGAGAATACCAATTTATTGACGAGGATGAATCGGAGGAGGAAATCAAATCAAGGAAGAGGGTTGAACTTTGGGACTATCTTGTGCGGGCAAAGATAAAGCCATTAGTATTGTAGACTTGTCATAAAGTGAAACTTAATATTACTATATACATCATTCTCTAAAAGTGACAAATCAATCTAATGGGATTGTGAACTTGTCATAAAGTGAAAGTTAATATTACTATATACATCATTCTCTAAAAGTGACAAGAGTTATGATCAACTCACGTGGTATGCTATACACATTCTCAACCTTTCCTCTCCCGATCCCATGGGATGCACATGAACTCTGACCAAACTGAGCCGATTTCATATGCTTTCCATATGTCTTCATCATAGGGCACGGTGTGCTGTGTTTGTAACACATCTTCAGATCTAACCCTTCCCGATTAGTCCAAATATTGGTAGCCTTCCGATATTCAAATCCATATCGACAATAGCAACATGTGTGGATGTATTTATTCATGTGTTGCATCACCGGTCTATGTCTCATTAAGCCACCATCTGCTGGGTTCTCAATGAACCAATATGTAGGTTTCAAGTAGTCAATGATTTGCAATGTTCTCTCAACTATGGCATCAGCCAATTCCAGGTTTCGTGGTTGATATCTTTTGGCCTTGCTATACTCCGTGCATGGCGGACTTGCCCAGATCATATCAAAGTGCTTTGATGGATATACGGTGTAATCCCAGCTTAGTATGTCCACGACATGAGTTGGATCATGATCGGGCAGTATATCCACCGATACAATTTCGCAATTTTTATAGATTTCCTTAAGTACTTTGCTGACCGATGCCGTCCCGGAGAATAGCTCTAAGGATGAACAATTATTTTGGAATAGAAAAGTGACATTCCTGGAATAGAAAATAAAAATTTTATTAATTAATGCAGCCTGAAAATTTTATACCGTCCCTCGAAAAATTATTATAACAATGATGCCAAAGGGATATATGTATATCGGGAAATATTGGGGAAATTTTTCGTTTTTTTTATTCGTCCACGAAAAAGACGATATGTGGCAGTTTCATTTCATAGTTAAAATTTTTATGCAAATTTCTTGAAGCGGTGAACAAATTCCTAGATATAACATTTTTAAAAATTTGGTACCTTCGAGCAGTCACTATATGCAATGCCTTGGGGGGCAAGGGGGGTGGTCATACAGGTGCCCCGACTACCTTGGGGGGGGCGAACATTGCTTTGGGAAATGTCATATGTTAAGTACACGACCCCCTCAGAATATAAATTTCTCTTTCGTGGATATAACTGGCGATAAGAGGCTGGAGATATCGAATGTCGAAAACTGTAGCTGATGTGGCGCAATGCAGTTCCCATCTTCGATGCAGTGTCACGTGAGACATTAGTCGGAGAGAATTCGGGAATATAAAGATATTCATCTCAACCGTTCGCTGAAAACGTGTAAATTTCTCTACTTAATCGTGCGCACCCGCGAAAAAGGTTGAAGTGGTTTACGCCACATTTCTTGGGTGGCATATGACTGCTTTCTCGGGACTTGCGTTTATATATTTTGTTGAGAGAATCTTCAAAGGGAGACGACAGACGCATACGTGATACTCGTACAGTACAAACGCTTCCAATTTCCCCACTGACGAAACACTTTCCCCCTTGTCGTATTACGGGTACAGATGCAATTTATTAAATATGCACTTTCGACTTACCGCGGAACGCTCTCTCTCTCGCAGCGAGACCCTGTCCTGCCAATTGAAGATCTTTAAGATTGTGTGCACATCTAAGTAACTTATTTGTATCTAATATTATCACATATTCCTACTGAGTCAGTGGGTATCCGCATCGTGCGCAATGATAACCCCGTTCGCTACTTTTGGAAGTTGCGAAAATCGTAAATTCACGCTCACTATACCCACATGAACGCGCCAGCCCTTAGCGAGATTTGTAGTGGGCTTTTCAGTGTATACGAATTACCGTTAAAAGATAACGCATATTAGATAATATTTTGCTAGTCGCTTCCCTCATCCGCTGCGCACGCACGCTTGCAGGCGAGCGCGCGGATGAGGGAGGAAACCCTAGCGAAAATGTGGACGCGGTTGACATCCGCGTTTTCGCTAGAGCTGACAGCGCGCTGTCAGATGCTCAAAATATGTTCCTTATGCATATATGATATGCGTGGAAGGTTTGTGATATGCAAGATGCGTTTATGCGATGCGTATGTCGAGCGGTTGGCTCGATGCGTGCCCAATGACCCCCTTCCATGCGCGGCGTCCCAGACCCCAGGTTGTGCACGGATCTCGCGCGCGCAAAAAATATGTTGTTCCTAACGCACCTCTTAATCAGTATGCTAAGTTTTGGTGCTTCGTATTTATTTCTCAGACCTGTATCTCACGCAGCTGGACAGTGACTTACGGGCCCCCGTAAGTCACTGTCCAGCTGCGTGAGATACAGGTCTGAGCGGGTACGAGCCAGCGTTGTGTTTTGATATCTTTTTCGGCCGCACATGGACGAGGTCGGACACGTCATGACTTTCGGAGATCGAAGTGACAATATAATTATTGTGTCGACTGATGACATCTTTGAAGAAACTTTTATATTTTTAGAAGGAGGTGGGGGAAATTTTGGGAAATATCATTCTTGACAGGCGGATGAATTTTTGAGGCAGATCTGTAAATTAAAATTCAGAATTCAAAATTCTATTCCAGGAATGTCACTTTTCTATTCCAAAATAATAATATTTCGTAGCTCTAAGACACGTGTCGGTGTCATAATTAGAGATTGATATATATAGTAAATTAAATCTCACTTTATGACAACTTATAAAATGCACGAAATGACTTAGACTCTATAATGGTTGACTTGGAACAATAAACTCGTTAAAATTTCTCCTGAACATGCTTGGATGACAATCTTTCTTTGCAAGATCAATAAAGAGAAAATCGTATCTATCTTTTACCGCTTGATTAAAGACGTCATAAAATTCTTCGGGTGACACTTCACCGCCTAATTCTGAACTTATCTGTTTGAGTTCATCCTGGTTCTTTGTTTTCATAAGTAGGATATGGGTCAGATTTGATCGTATAGCACGTTGAAGTCCCGCCCCGTTGCTCGTATATGCTTGGGTTGCAAACAACAGGGAGCAGCCGATCGAGCCCATATTCTTTGTTTTACCTTTGTGTCTATGACTGATAACGAAACGGCCCAATCCCGATTTGGGCCTGAACACGGGCGAGTCTAAACAGTCATCGAAGAAAATTGCAATAGATGGTGGTCTATTGGTAACCTTGTATTTGTATTGTGGTGGTGCAATGTTATCGTTTTCGTCGGCAAATTCCAATAATAAGTCGGCTGGTATTTCGTACACACTCATTTCACTCTTGTGTAACATGTCCATGAGTCTTTTATAACGTTTTGTTTTTTCAACATATGATTCATATTCAAGGGCTTCTTCATCTAAAATGTTTTCAATCTGAGGTATCACGTCTATTTCAGGTTCAAGCACGTCGCTCTCGTCTAAAGGAAGATCTTCAAAATAGTGCTTGTTATTCTCATATGTCGGCGAGACCAATATAATCCTCTCCAATGCATTGTTATATTGCATCAGTCGTAGTAAATGAGTAAGGCTTGTTGTTTTAGCACCTCCGCGTTTGGAATTTGCAAGTGTTACCATCGGTAATTGAATAAAGTCGTACGGAGTCTCGATCGGAAAAGCACTCTTCTTCGGAATCTTAATATTGTAATTCTTATCTTTCAGTCTTTGGAACTGCATATACTATAATGATAGAAATAGACTTGAGTAAGCTTTGTCATATCCCGGTTCCATCTCAGCGTCTCGTTTTCGAGGTGGTGGTGATTGAGATGCAACTCGGCTTTGTTTACGTCTGGTAGACTTTCTAACAATCACTTCAGGTTCGGGTTCTGATTCAGAGCTATCAGATTCAACGATGACTACCTGCTTTTTCGGTTTCTTCTTAGGGGCTTTTGGTTTCTTGACAACGATATGTTCCACTTCGGGTTCCGATATTGATTCCAATTCTGCCTGTGGTTCCGGTATAGGTGCTTTGGTCGTAGCTTTCTTGATGGTTTCTTGTGCGTCGGCAACTTTTTGAGATTCCTTAAGTTGTTCGGCCATCTTGACATCTTGTTTTTGTTTGGCTTTGGCTTGGCGAGTGGCAAGAGCTTTCTCCCTCATTTTCGCAAGGCGTTCAAGTGTATCTGGGTCGGTAATTTTCTGTCCTTTAACTGGCATTAAGTAACTATAAGATACCCTAAGAAATAAAATTTCTTGATCTGACCTAAGCTGTCATAAATAGAGATTGACATATATAGTAAATTAAAATCTCACTTTATGACAAAGTAGCAATGACCAAGGAGGCTTGGATCACAAAACTAAAGCAATGTGCTCAAGAGTATAGACAAGAACATGGAATTAAAAAGAAGGGTAAGATGACACAAGGAGATAAATTGAAAAGCTTGCGTGGTCGTCCGGTCGTTAAAAAGCCGAAGACAAAAAGTGGAACAGCTTTGGACCATGGAACTCTAACCGGACAACCACTCTACCAACAGCCTATTAAAGACCCTGCTCTTCCATCGAAGGCACCTCGTAGGATAGCTCCTATCATGGTAGCTCCTTTGGACCAAACAAGCACTGGCACAATAACAGGTGACCCAGTATTTCAACGACCTACCGAAGAGTACACCGGTGTTTCAAATTATCGAAAAGCCATTGATGATATTGAGAAACGTATAAAAATGAGAAAACAAATGAAAAAAAGTCGCGGTAATGCCACAAAAATATAATTTATATAGTATAGGAAGATGCCCCCTAAATTGAGAAAGCAAAATCCTATGGCTCGGCATAAGCTTACAACCGACGATTGGCAAGATTTACAAGATAAAAACCTAACAGGTGAAGATCAAACGAAAGCTGTACGTGATTACAAGAAGACGTATCGGAAATCAAAAGAGAAGGTTGAGAAAGTTACAAGACGACAGTGGATCAAGCAAGGTAAGAAACCTGCCAAAGAACAAAGTAGACTTGATGAAATCAATAAGTATACCGTCGGAGATTCTAAAAGACATATCAAGAAATTCAGTACCGATGTTGAAAAACTTAAGGTTCCCTTTACAACGTTTCTACAAAAGGCAGCACCCGATGGTAGCAGTTTAAACTATTGGTTACCTGAAAAATCAAAAGGAACTGAACAAGTATCAATAAGAGCAGTGTTCGAGGATGGGACTACATCCAAATGGGTGAAAGGTTCCGACCGTCAAGATGTGATGATGAAGTTTGAAGAGATGCTACAAAGTCCTAAGGGTGGAGATAGCAGCAAAAAGTCGGTCGAGGTTGCCAAAGATATCGAAGTTGAATATTACTCTTCTAAACCACCAGAAGGTAAAGGTAGCAAATGTACGGCAGCTCCGAAGAATGGTGTAGAATTACGATTGAAACAATGTGTGATTAAGATTGAATCTCGCAACAATTGTGGGATCAAATCTTTGGAACTTTTACATAGGAAACGAAAATTAGATAAGATGTTGAGTGATAATCTCATAAAAAAGAATCAATATGAAAACAAATGGAAGCAACTCAAAAGAGATGCCAGCAATCATAGAGGCAATAACGCAATATTACAACAATATCTAATCAGCTGCGTTTGAAATTGTTTCCGAAAATGGATCAAAATGGAATCAATATAGAAGACTTTTCTATTTTAGAAAAACATTATGAAATTAACATATTTGTGTGGGGTATCACTGAAAGACTTGGCGGTGATCCAACCATGTATTACCCGCCGTACTTTAACGAACACAATGACTATTCAAGTTATAATGATAGTTATCACATACTCTTACATGACAATCACTATGAACCGATTACAAGGATTGATTGCTTCAAAGGCAAGACCTATAGACCATCATGTTCTCAATGCAAGTCTCAGAAATGCATCTTTGCAAACAAGGATACACGATTGTCATCAGGCAATAAACAATGGCATCATTGTGAGATATGCAATCGTAAGTTTATGAATGAAGAGTGTTATGATCTTCATAAGGAATTAGTGACCTGTGCTAATGTACACAAATGTAAATTATGTAATGTTATCTTTAATTCTAAAGAGAAACATATATGTGGATACAAGTCATGTCCTAATTGTAAGATCGTTTGTAATCTGCATGAGCACAAGTGTTACATGACCAAGGTTGAGCCGAAACCCATATTGGACTATAACACCATTGTCTGTTTTGATTTTGAAACAATGAATGACAATGGCAGATTGATTGTTAATCATTGCGAGAGCCAATATCACGATGGTTCATTTGTGATTCACAAAACAATAGATGAATTTCTGGAATGGGTATATTTGAAAAAACATGATAATCATACCTTCGTCGCCCATTGCGGGAGTCGCTTCGATTTCCGATTAATAGTAGAACATATCATCAATGTCCAAAGAAAGCCTCCACAAGATATATTATATACTGGTGCCGACATTCTATGTATGAAAGTTGGAAACGTGAGGTTCATTGACTCATATATGTTTATGTCAAGACCATTACATGCTCTTCCGGAAATGTTCGGCTTTGAACATGAAATCACGAAGGGATATTATCCACATCTTTTCAATACAAAAGAGAACGAACACTACATGGGTCTTTATCCCGATATCAAATATTACAATCCAGAAATCTTACAACCCGAAGCTTATACAAAGTTATATCATTGGTGGTTTGAGAAAAAGAGTAAATGTTGTATTTTTGAACATCCAAAAGAGCTTGCGAGATATTGTCACGATGATGTTACGATTCTTCGTCGAGCTGTCTTCGATTTCAGAGATTGTTTTCTTAAAATCACCGATAATAAGTTTGATCCATTCAGCTATCTAACTTTGGCTCAATTGGCTGTGAACATATGGAGAAATGAGTGTATGCCCAACGACTCGGTAGGTATACTACAATCACTGACCAAATCGCAGAATGCCTCTATCAAAGAGAATCAATGGTTGGACTATATAGTACACACAACGTCGGCGAAGCTTGTCATAGATTTGGATGGTAAACGGAACTATAAACTCAAAGATACGGGGTTACACATATATGTTGATGGATTTGATAAAACAACAAACACCGTATATGAATTTCTTGGTAGTTGGTTTCACGCCGATTTGAAGAAATATCACAAAGATGATATTCAGTATCAACAGGGTCGGAGATCGGGCATGACATTTGGCGAAGTTAATCGTCAAACAATGAAACGATTAGAGGACATCAAGGCAGCTGGCTACAATCTTGTATATATATGGGAATCGGACTGGGATTCACAAGTTGCTCAATTGAAAACTTCACATGTTGGAAATGCATTCTTAGATAGACAAATTTTAGCTTCTCCCATTCATGATAGAGACTCCTATCATGGTGCAAGAGTTGATTTAGGCAAGTTGTTTTATAAATGCAAAGACAATGAATATATCAGATATCAAGACTTCAACTCTATGTATCCTTCGGTAATGAAGACCAAACGGTTCCCGAAAGGGCACCCGGAGATCATTAGAGATGTTAAATCCCTTGATATTCATGGATACTTTGGATCGATTAAATGTAAGATACTACCAAATAAACATTTGAAGTTTGGTGTGTTACCGCACGTTACGAACAAATTGATCTTTCCGTTGTATGAAATGGTCGGAACATGGACCACGGTGGAATTGGAGAAGGCTATTGAAAAGGGATATGAGATTCTTGACATCTATGAAATTAAACATTGGAAGGAGACTACAACTGATTTGTTCGGTGCATACATTGATAAGTTTTTGAAACTTAAGACTGAATCGTCGGGACCACCTGAGGGTGACATCGATGCATTCATAAAAGACTTTGAATTTCATGAAGGTATCAAGTTAGACAAACGAAACATCAAATACAATCCAGGTATGAGACAAGTTGCTAAAGACATGCAAAATATATTATATGGAAAACTCGGTGAACGATCAAACAAATCTAAAAGTAAGGTCATTCAAAATCCAGGTGAGTTCTACAATACAATCAGTAATAAGAGGTACGATTGTAAATATGAGTTTATTGGATCTGAAGAGAATGAGATGGTATTGATGAATTTTACCGAGAATTCTGATGTGTATGCCGACACACGGTTTTCAACGAACGAGGTGTTGGCCGCGTTCATAACCAGCTATGGACGATTGAAATTGTACGAGCTGATAGAAGCCACCGGGTTCTCAAACGTATTATACTTTGATACTGATTCCATTATATATATAGAAACTCAAGAGAACCATCATATATATCACGGGACTGGTTATAGACAGCCATGGTTAGGTTATCTTAAGTGTGAGCTTCAAGGATTGGAAAAAGAACATGGTAAGTGTATTGAATTCCTGAGCACCGGACGAAAGTCATACAGCCTGAAGTTCGCCGATGAATATTGTATGACCAAGATAAAAGGTTTCTCTTTGAGTACTGAAAACTTAGAACATATCAATCATGATGTTATGAAAAATATGATTCTAAATCAAAGGAACGACCCAGTCAAAATGAGTAACCTTGTTATCAGACATCAATCAAATTCATTAGGATTAGAAGTCAGATCGGAATCCAAGACATTTAATTTCAGTTATGACAAAGGAAACATTGATTGGACGACATGGGACATTTTACCATTGTCATAAAGTGGGGATTGATTTTACTATAATAATGATTTTTCTAATTGTGACACACTTGTTTTTGTCAGAAACTGAGAATTGTATATATAGTAATTGTAAGTTTCACTTTGTGACACCCTACCACAACAATCGATCTGCATAGTACCCATTGCTACCGACGACATTCCGATCTTTCTTGTGTCTGATTTTGTACAGCCGACGTCTTTCATCGGCATACTCTTTACCCTTAGTGGCAATGTATGTAGGGTAATCAGAAGCACCTCGCTGTCCGACCTGAGCGATCAATTTACCATCCTTGAAAACATCAATCTTTTTGCTTTGATTATTTGATGGGCTGATCTTCACACCGAGTTTCCGTGCTTGACTTTTTGTGTAAGCTTTGATTTGATAAGTCATTGTATACTATATGTAACACTATTATATAGTATGACAAGTAAACCAATATCTGAGAGTAGACTCCAAGAATTATATCTGGACCCGAAGATCGGAATGAGCGGTGCCAATGCATTCACCAAAAAGCTTAAGGCACAAGGTTATAAAGTCACAGAGTCTCAGGTCAAATCTGCAATTTCCAAAACACAAACATCACAAGTTTTGGCACAACCCAAACGTGTAACCCGTAAAGATTACTTTCCGACCTATGTGCCAGTCGATAAGGTCTCTATACAATCCGACCTGGCCTTCATACCCAAAGACAAATCGGTGAACAAAGGATATGCCGTGATTCTGACGGCGGTTAACGTTAATACTAACAAAGCGTATGCAATCGCTTTGAAATCCAAAACCGTCAGAGACAAGAAAAATAAACGATCGGAGGATGTCGAGGGTATCGTTCCTGCCATGAGACGATTGATAAAGGAAACCAAAATGGATACACTAAGTACCGATTTAGGGAGCGAGTTCACGAACAAACCCGTGCAAGCATTGTTGAAAGAGAAGGGAATCGAACATTACACGTCTCAAAAAGAGGACCACACTCGGCAAGGTAAAATTGAAAGATTCAACAAAACTTTGAAACGAAGATTTAATATCAATGAGGCGAGCACAGGTAGAAACAATTGGGTCGACTATTTGGACTCAATCGTCGAGAACTATAATGAAACGGTAAATCAAGGTAATATAAATGATACCCCTCCTGATGACATGAATAAGAATCGTGTTATTAGAAGTGTCTTGTTGAAACGCAATCAAACTGCCAAACTCTTACAAAAGTTAGACATTAAACCAGGCGATCGAGTGAGATTACGTGTGACTAAGAAGACATTTGATAAAGAGAGTCAAACATGGTCTACGCAGGTGTATAAAGTCCGAAGTAGAAAGGGGTTGTCTTTCGTGATAGAGGACGGTGACGGTGATACCTTAAGCCGACAATACAAACCAAGAGAACTGAAAGAGGTTCAAGGACCTGTTTCCAAACCATCCAAAGAAACTCGTGGGACCAAGACTGACAGTGAAAACAAGCAGGCCGCAAAATCTGAGCGTGCGTTGAAGAAAGAGGGTATAGAAGGCAATACCGCTTCCAAGACACCCAGGAACTATGATGATTATGAAGTTAATGTGTTCATTAGCGATAAGAAAGCGTCAAATTATCAAAAGACTTTGAAAGGATATCTTAAGCTCAATCGATCAAGGAAAAGTAAACGTAAGTATCAGTTGATATTCTATGACAAATCGGAAGAGGATGAGTTCGTTGATATACCTGACCCTGAAATTAAACTGTTGAAAAAAAGAAACCGTTAATATATAATGAGAACAATATTGACCGATGAGGTCGGACGACGTAATTGTATGAAAATGATGGGAGTTGCCAATGGCTCAAGTTCCGACACTCTGTTCCGAGGATATGGTAAACTCGCTAAAAGCAACTACGTAATAACGATGCCGAGTCAAAACAGTGCGGTATTCTACAATAGTTTGAGAGATTCAATCATAAGAACGGAGCCATTAGTGAGAGACATTCAGGACTATAGCAGTGATATTGATACAACCATACCCAATTCTATGATGACAATGAATCCAATGCTGACAATGACACAAGACGAAATCAATAATCAAGCGTTGCTGCGTATTGCCAAAGACGCTGAAGACCGAAACGCCATGGTCGCAGAAGCATCCAAACAACTATTACCAGAGACTCCTGAAGCTGGACCGTCAAAGGTTACTGGAAAGGGTAGAAATATGAAACTCTCAGTTCAAGAATCATTGAGTTTACCCGAAATGGCGTCGCCGAGAATATTTGGTGCACAAGCATCCTCAAGGATGACAACTCGAAGTCAAGTGCCACCACCGGCTCCAATGAGTCCTTTACAAAAAGGAATAAGTTACATAATGGGAGACGATTTAACACCCAAATCAAAAACTCCTTAATAGTAATGAATATTCCTTGTAATCAAAGCTATCAATCCAATGCTTACTGTCGTCCGTCGAGCACTTCATCATTGTTTAGTAGTGAAATTGCTGATACACAACCATCAAATCGTAGTGCCTTTGGCAACAGCAATGCACCTTTCAAATCTATGGTCACAGTCAAGAGTAGACCAATTATGAAACCTGACGATGTTGACAAGTATACACAAAGAGACACCTCAAAATTGCTAAATGCTCTCAGTCAAGACGCAGTGAAATTTCCGAGTACCGCTTTAAACAAAGTATTTGGTCCTAACATTACATCTAAGGATGGAGTGTTACACAAACGAAATATGCACGAGCATCAGATGTTTCGTATGCATATAGCTATGGTGATAAAGCACGTTTAAAGGGTATCATGAGAGGACTTCCGGGTTATTACATAGATCAAAGTTTGTCGGGTAGAAACTCTACAACGTTGGTCAATCCTAAAAGCCAAGACGTTATTATTGCATATCGAGGCTCTGATGCAGAATTTGAAAGTCTGAACACTCTTGCCCAGGACATCTCACGTGGACAAAATGTAGAAGATTGGTATGTAAATCTTTTGACATTGATGAAACAACAACGTAGTACATCAAGATATCAAGAAGCACAACAACGATTTGACGATGTCAAAAGTAAATACGGTGGGTATAAGTTATCTGTGACTGGTCACTCTAATGGAGGTGGTCAAAGCAATTATATAGCCGAAGTTAACAACGTAGAAGGGCATCATTTCAACCCAGCAATCAATCCTATGCAAGAACCGATGAACACTCCTACGGAAAAGCAGGTGTTGTACTCAACAGAAGGCGATTTAGTGTAATTACCAGCACGGTTGAAACCACATGCTAAAAGCAATTACGATATCGTGCACGTCAATCCAAAGGTAGGTACGGAAAACGATTTGACAAAATTACATAGCGTGGAACAGATGTACTCAGATGCACCGGAGTCTACGCGGGTTAGTACAGCGAGGTCTCGTTACGGCTTTGCCAACGCCATGCCGGGTTCGGCTGTGGGAGGGTACCTTGGATATTACACACCGACTGACACCAACGACGAACGTATCTTTAGGACCACTCAAGGTTTATTAGAACCAATCTTATTATCAGAAACTCCAAATGTAAACTATACAGATTTAATGAATGTAATGGGTGTTAAAGAAAGCTTGGGTGAGAAGAATTACATACGTGAAAAATTAGGATTGAGTCCTATAGAACAAACACCATTAAGTGAAGTGCCGATCTATTATCCAATCACAGAAATGATACGTCAAGTCACGGGTCGTGCTGATCAAGATAGGGAATTGTTTGAACGACAATCGCTTGTTTAACGATTTGTCATAAAGTGAAATTCTAATTTACTATATACATCAATCTCTAATTGTGACAAATTCAAACTTTCAAATTTATTCTCTATATATTACAATGGACCGTCAAGAATTGATACGCTTAGCCAAACTTCAATACCCCGATATTAAAGAAGCTCATGTAGAATTGCTTGTAGATGATTATATCAAACGTCCAGAATTTTACGATGACCTTTGTACTGGAAACATTGAAGAACCAATTCCTTTAGATCGGGATACTGTTGATTCCATAAAAGATAATTGTTATATTAATATAGATGAGCGTAATTAGCACAAGAACACTATTCTTGTCTTCCGAAGACAATAGCAATGGAGACGCACGTGTTTTGCAAATGAACATACCCACTCAGCTGATAAATTATCGAGCACAAACCAAACTGAGATTGACTTTGAATACTTTCTCATGTGCAAAGACATGGTATAGTATTAACGAGACCAATGGCATCTTCTATGTGGGTCATACGGTAAATAATACTTTAACGGAAGTGAAAATACCTTATGCAAATTATACAGAGCTGGATCAATTCACATCTAAACTGGCCACCGCAATAAAAACTGCCATCGGTGGTACTATACAAACAGTTACTATCACTTATGATAAGGACAACGGCGGGGCCTTAAATTATGAGAACAACTTTCGTATAGAATTAAGACCACCACAGCCCGATGTAAAGTTTGTAGCTTTTAGTGTCAGCGGCGATTTTCAAGCTATACCTGGGTCTCCTTTAGACACCGCCTTAAATACCTCAGTTTCCACAGCAGGCAAATACAACGATTCCGACCAAGTACTCGGTGGCCGTGTTAACCGCAGTATGGCAGGTATGAGTACAGTGTCTCAGCTCTTAGACTTGTTTCAAACAAGTTATGTTGTAGCGTACAGCTTATGTGAATCGATATACCCTTGCAACATTCAAACCAATGATGCTTTATATCTTAGGATAACATCATTGCCTACCCACAATATAGAATCAACCAATCTTTCTACTTTTACAAATAATAACGAAATGATCAGTTCTGATATCTGGGCGAAAATATTATTGCCAAGTGACACAACGACAGATTTCATAAGATACATAGATCCAAACGATAACTTTGTTATTGAAGTGTCTGGGTCTCAATTTACTTCATTTAGAATCACACTTACAGATTCTAAAGCAAGACTAATCACATTGGCCTCTCCGACCCAAGCATCAGACGGCAGTATTAACTATTCATTAAGCATTAAGGTTGAAGAATTAGCACCTGCTGGTCTCTCAGATATTTTACAATCTTTATAATATATATACAAAAATGAGCCTCCCAATGTCTTTGGCCTTTGGCTTATCGAAAATGAACTCGTATTCAACCAATTACTTCAGATTGGAAACAACAAACTTGACGGAAGCGTCACGACATTCAACCATAACTTTAAATCTACCTGTGAATTCAATTGTAAACATGAAGAGTTTAGCCATGCATTGTTTAGGTTCCTGTACAACGCCTTTAGCATTTAAAAATGACGCAGATCAGGATGATGAATTACATACGACGCTCCCCAATGGCATCGAGAAACTGATTCAAAGAATGGAAATTTTCGCCGGAGGGCAGCAGTTGACCACTGGCTTTCAATCTTACAACACCGTCAGTTGCGTACTTGATACTATCAAAACCACTCTTAGCAAAGAAATGACTTATCAAAGGGTTCTTAAGAATCAAGAAATCTCTGTAGCCGAGGGCTTTTACAGCACACCTCGTCCATACATTTTGAATCAATGGCTAACGTTTTTGGGTGAAGCTGAACCGTCCTACATTGATACTTCACTTTTGCCACCGATTCAGATAAGGCTGTACCTTGCAGGCCCCGAGGTCCTTGGAGCCTACATGAAAAGTGACGGACCGGGAGAACCATTAGACACGAAAGCTCAAGAAGCTTTAGTATCGCAAGGCAATTTTAAATTGGACAAACTTTACTTTACCGTAGAGACGATCACATTCAGTTCTGGAGTATATGATGCTGCCGTTGAGAGCAAACTGCGTGATGGATTCTTAGAAATACCATATTGCAATTACTTTACCTTTTTCGAAGGTGCTGATACTTTAAACAAATCGACAAGGTTCTCTTTGAGTTCACAATGCATTATTAACATATATGCTGTGCAAAGGCCTAATGATTATCGAGAAAAAAAACAAAAGACTTATCAAATTGGAAAATACATGTGGAACAGCCTACCTACCCTCATACTTTCAGTTTTCAGCAGGTGGATTGGGTGCTCTACAGTTCAATATCAACAACTTGTTTGTGCCCAACTATCGAGTCGACCCTCTTGCAGCATTCAATCTGCTGACTATCAGTAAAGCTGACAATTATGGAACGCTATCGGGATGTAAAATTAATTCATATGAAGATTGGCTGAACAACCAATTTATTCCCATGGTACGTTTGAATCTTCCCTCAGAAATGAATGTTAGATCCATGACAGGATTGGATTCTCGGGGTTTAAACAGTTCCTTCTACTATCAAACTTCTGGTGCATCACCAGTAGACGATCTACAAAAAGTGGTACTAACAAAAAACGAAACCATGATCATTTGCGAAACGACCGCAGTTCTTCGTATCGGTCAAAACCGTGTGATTGAAACTGTATTTTAAAACGCGGTTAATAGTATACAAATATGGCTCAACAACCAGGATTAAGCAGTTACAATATGATAAAAAACGTAGGACCGAACGTGGACAAACAGATTCACACCGCGACGATGTTTCAAATGTCAGGTTTTAGACCGGTTATGATGCAACAACTCCCGTGTAAAACAATCAATGACATCACATATCCACCATTTAGGATCAGCAACGTTCATCCTCTGGCTGGATACAAATCTTATACTTTAGGGCACAATCAAAAAGTGTCAAAAGAAATGGAAATGTTCCATTTCCCGATGGAGCATCCATTAAATAGTCGATTGTTGCAACCTGTGCCTTTGTTTTTTTCATAATCTATTGCATATATAATGAGCTCATTTGGTAATGAACTAAATGCAACAAAAGTTACGGCAACCGATTTCTATGGTAAAGGGATGACAATCGGTCGTGATGGTAGAAATGGTAATGTACCGGAAGCAAGAACTCAAATTAATTTGTTAGGAACTGAAGCTATATTTAATTTTGATGCAAGCCAAAGCGGGGACCCCGGTATTGTAGATTTCAACATGGCGGGAAAGCTAAGCAAATTTAGAATTGCAAATCTCCCGGTTGTAACGGGAGCGACAAATACACCACCAAACGACGATATAGTTCCGGTTAATGGATTATACGTATACACTTCCAACCCTATAAGTAATTCTGGACAAATATTCATGAAACTTCTTTCAATACCTCCACCGTAAATTATTAAATCGTTTATAGTATATAATGTCAGCTTTCGGTTCAAATCTAATAGTTGAAAAAATTAACGGCAAAGACTATGTAGCAGCCCCAGGGACAACCGATACACTAACGTGCGATACAGTTGTGTGCCAAACTATAGGCAGCGTAGACTCGCCCTTAGAGACGATGCATATCGGTTCGGACATACGCTATCAGAACACTATTTCGTGGATTGACACTCAAGACCCATTGAATGAACGAGAACAGATGAATTTGTTGACAGATGGGTCGCTGAAGGTACACACAAGCATCAAATTCAACGACTTCGTGTTAAACAATCCAGTGTCGAAATCACGATTCTCAGCAGGCCTCGATGACCTCGATGCTTCTTTCGAGATTAAAAGCTTAGACCCTGTTGAACAAACACGAGTCTCAATTGGGGAAACCGGTATTAATGAAATTACATGTATGCAGACAACAATCAATATAGAGCCTTTCGGCAGTGGGGTATTGATAAACGACGGCCCACTTGTATTGAATACGGGTGACATCACGCTGACCGCAGGTAAATATCGTGGAGACGGTTCTTTGCTCCAAAACCTGCCGTCCGGGGCAAATCAGAATTTACAATCGGTCACTGATCAAGGTAGCACGACCAGTGTCGCCGATGTTTCATACACCGGAACGGGTACCATGGTAGTCAATCAAGAAAAACTGAGTGGCAATAATCTTAGAATTGAATCAGGTTCTGGTGGTTTTGGAAAAGTGTCTATCGGAGAACAAACTCAAGGGTTTACCAATGCCGACCACATTGGAGATCGTTCTATCGCAATCGGCCGCAATGCATTATCTATTAACAATACAACAAGTAATGATACGATTGCAATTGGTTCTGGTTCATGCAATAACAATTGCGGTTCTTATGTCGTGTCTATTGGGGACGACTGTGGGCAGAACAATTGCAAAGATGCAGCCGTGAACATCGGAAAATATGCAGGTGAATTTACAGCAGGTGAAAATGCAATCAACATAGGTGCTCTCGCAGGACAGAACTCTGCTCAGAGTGCGGTTAACACCGATAACACAATCGTTTTGAATGCAAGCGGGGATGAATTAAACGCCGGTGTTGCTAATAGTTGTTATATAAGACCTATTAGATTGTCTCCCGACCCAGCAAGCGAGTCACAAATGCTCCACTACGATACAGCATCCAATGAGGTGCGATATGGTCCTGTTTCCAGTGGCGGCGGTATTCCGAGTTTATCTCAAGTATTGGCTGTGGGCAATACCGGCGGTTCGATCAACCTCACTTCAGATTTGGATACGGCGGCCATAAGAATCACAAACAGTATTGATTGGGCTTACACAACACCAAACACATCTTCGATAACGACTGATGGTATTCCATTAACTCAACTTACGAGTGCTTATAGAAAAACGACATCACCAAACACATTCACAGGCCAAGTTTACACAATGGTGAATACAACAGCTTCTACAATCACATCAGGAACGGTGGTGTCATTTGACGATGTAAGCACTAACATCAATGGTGTCAAACCCTATGCAGCAACAAACACAGCTACTAATACCAATGTCGGTGTTATAGGTGTATGTGTCCAAGATAGTCTTGCAGGTAATTCTTGTTTTGTACTTATTAGCGGTTTCTGTTCTGTTAACTGTATTGATGGATCGTACACCAAGGGTCAGCTTTTAGGACTTCAAGCAAATGGTGTTGTCAATTCTTCGGCAGTTGCGGCGACTAATGGTGTAATCGGGTGCTGTATGGAAACCGTAACTCATGCATCGCCAAATGCAGTTATATGTTATTCACAACCGTCATTTAAATTGTAAATATATTGTAAATGCCTGTAAAGCGAAATAATCCTAATTTACCAAGTTGTGAAACCATCGTTCAAGATGGGGTCGGTATGAGAATTAAAGGAATTGTAAATGGAAGACTCGCAAACACTCGATGTAAGGTAAGAAATATTGCTGACCCCCAAGGGAACGTAGTCAGATATAACAAACAGAACTTACCAAAAACAAAAGCAAAAACAAATCAACGTCAATCAAAGGTGAACGTATCATTAGAGGGTGGGACTGGTGCAAACGCCATTTTAATATATGATACAGGGGCGACGTCCACCCAAATGAGCACAGCAGATGCCAGACTTATAGGAATAATTAAACCAGACGGTACGTCCGATTATCATAATCAACCACAACGTGCTACCGGTATAGGCGGTTCGGTTGCCACAACACAATATTCCGACGTTCCTTTAATATTACCAGCGACCGGTGAAGTAGCAGAAGGCTCGGTATTGGTTTATCCTAACGCTACAGGATTGTTAGGTATATCACATATAAAACACTTTAAACGATACCGCGTGAAATTTAAATAGGTACATATGATATATGTCAAGTTTTGGACAAAGTTTAGTTTGTAAGAATTTAACATGTACAACGATTAATGGCAATTCACCATCGGGTGGCAGTTCAAAATGGACCGATGTTGCAGGGACAAATAATATAGAACGAGGTAACGGAGACGTGATTGTAAAAGATACATTAATAGCTGAAAACGCAACGATCAACGACAAATTGACTGTTGAGAACGATATTGATATTCAATCTGGCGGTATTCAAGCTGCCGCCGGTAATTTTACTGCTTGTAATAGTATCAATTTAAAAGCTAATAGTGTATCAGCATTTTCGGGAAATTTTGTAACAATAAATAATAACACAGAAGTAAAGGGTCAAATACTCAATATTGCACAATTAGGTTCTGAAACTAATATAGAAATGCAAGGGCCCAAATTTCCTAATTCAACATTTATTAGTTTGAATACCTCAGACGTTGACATATTAAATGCTGAAAATATATATTTTATAAATTTTCAAACGAAACCTGATGGTAGTACACCTAAATTTTTTAGAATTAATATGTCGGGTGATATTTCCGGAGTTCGTAATGTGGCGTTAGAAAGACTGACATTGCCGATACAGTTATCTCACATAGGTTGTCAAATTATTACTGCTTTGACAGGTGGAAATGTAAATGACAGAACAGTAGTTATACCAGCGGGTAAATTCATTTGCTTCTTTGATTTGACGTTAGGTGCAGCCGATGTAGATTCTGGTGTAAAAGTCATGAATATCACATTTAATACATCTGCTCTTCCAATAACGAACGCACAAGTAGATGATAGAAAATATACAATAGATGTAAGTGCAGTTTCAACAAACGATATTAATGATCCAATTGATGGATTGGTATATGACATTTTTGTAGAAAGTGGGCAATATGTGTTAAAACTGGACAGTGGACGCAATTTACAGGGACAACGTATAAACTTCCTGGCAAAATTTATAGAAATCCAATCTTAATGATAAGATATCGGAAGAGAAAAAGGAATCAAGTTTTGTCATAAAGAGAAACTTAAAATTACTATATACACCATTCTCAGTTTATGACAAGGATTGCGATCGCAAAAAAAGCATGAAACGCCCGATATTTTAGGTAACCATTGCCTCACTTTTTCAATAAATCACACTGCAGCCCGTTGCGTGTCAGAAAGTGAAACTTAGATTTACTATATAGATCAATTTCTAATAATGACAAGCATGGCAACCCGTAATCTCATCAGCTCCGATCACAGCGATCACAGCGATCACAACGATCACAGATCTGGCTCAAATCGCAGAAAATCACAGATCAATCTACACAAATTCATAGTTGTCATAAATAGAAACTTATATTTACTATAATACTACTTCTCTAATTATGACAAACTATATTTCCAGATCACACTGTGAGGAATTTCCAAATCGCAGATTTCCAGATATCTACCTGTGTCACAAACAGAAACTTATATTTACTATAATGATGATTCTCAGTTAATGACAAGCCGTGTTTCAAGATCGCAGATTTTCCAGAAATCTACATAAGTTCACATAAGTTCACAGTTGTCACAAAGTGAAACTTATATTTACTATAATGATGATTCTCAGATAATGACAACACACAATCATTCAATTGATAACTGATTTGCGAGCTGGGAAGCGAGCAATGCAAGGCGGGCATGGGATGCAGGTACGGCGGTAATGACAAGGATCACGGTGTCGGCTTATGCAGATCTGCCATAGATAACCGTAGGTGCTCACTACATGGGTGGCGTTCCGAAATACTGGTAAATTTTGGCAAAATACAGAAGGTACTTAAGGAATACAGTTGTATTTAATAAGGATACTCCCCCTCTACACGCTACCCATGTAGTACTCATATTATAATGAATACTTTATTCGACATTCAAGCGTTGGATACCCCACGCCAACGGGAAGCGCTCGGCTGATTTGTTATTTGGGTATGCGCACCCAAATGACAAAAACGCATCTTCGAAACTCGTTAGTTTCGAAGATGCGTGGCCGATGCCTTCGTGCTTATGTGTACATTTCATATGAATTATGCCATGGAATAAATGTGAATATCCCGCACAAACGGGAAGCGCTCGGCTGTTTTGTAATTTTAGGGTGCACCCAAAATACCAAACGCATCTTTGAAGCTTCCGAGTTTCAAAGATGCTTGCCGGTCGCGTGCAGCGGTAAAGGGCAAGGCAAAGGGTTTATGATATATAATAAGTAGGAATAGTTTTTAGAAGCAATAGAATATTTTTCATATGCTTCTGAAAACTATTCCCCAGCATGCAAGCATGCGACCTGCTCTCGGCACCATGCGGCACCATGCAACCTGCCTTCCCCAGCACGATGCATGCATGCTGCCCTCCGCTCGGCAGCATGCAATGTGTTGATGTGATTTCGCCGGAAATTTCCGGCGAAGAGACGATGACGACCTGTCTCAAGTCTAATGACCTCTCGATCGCGCGGAACCAGTTCCCACTTCGTGTCCAATATCGTTTACCGTGGTGACACGATTCACGCCGTCGATGACAACACTCTGGTGGTGTCTGCGGCTGAAGACCTGGCCCCCCGGCTGCCGGATGAGCCTGTTGGTGCTGCTCTCGCCTTCCATGATGACGACGGCCGGCTCTCCGCTCCTCGCCGATTTGGTTGCCAAACTCTGCGGTAACTGGCGATGTCTTTGGCAACCTGCCCGAACCCTAAGTGGCACATCGTGATTAGAAATGTAGAATGCTCAATGCCGCAGTGCCTCACCGCTTCTAGCTGGGTCGGTATGGCCCCTAGACGTAACTCTGGCATTTTTTCCTAGTCGCCTGCCCGGGTGTACCGGCTGGCCCTGCAATGCACCTCCCTCCTTCGGGGTGAGGTGGTGTCATCTGTCATGGGAGTGCCAACTTTCTCCCCCCATAAGGGGGGAGCAGTGGTGCCCCCTGTGTCACCCCTCGCCTGGTAGGATGTCACTTGCCGTGTTGCCTGCTTGCTCTGTCACGGACCCCGCGCCCGTCACTTAAAGTCCGTCTATCTTTTCTTATATCCGACTTTACACGAGAACCGAAACCCTATCCACACTGCATTCTACTAACAGTCAGTTGACAAGCATATATAGTATATATAGCTGCTTTCACATCAATAACGGATAAACGAGTACTTAGGTGTTTTAACTGTGCAAGTGACGGTCGGCCGGATGGCGGATGCACGGAGTCACAGTGAGTGACAGGGCCACTCAGGGCGAAGGGTGAACAAAGGAGAGACTGTGCCCCCCCCAGACGGTGGGGGAAATCAGTGCTCCCGTGAGGAATGTGTGAAAATTAGGTAATGCTGGATGTGACACACCGACAGTAAAGACTGTCACCTGTCACTTCCTATAGTAGGCTGGGTGACCGTCACCAGTAGACGGGAAACACCCGTTAGTATTTATGTGTATCTCTTTTATCAATCTGAGACTTTTACCGTTCTGATATCGAAACCCTTAACTCAGGGTTTATTCTCCGTTATCCGATATATACACCCGACTATATATCTGACAGGTTTGGCCCCACTTACGTTTTATTTAGCCACTGCGACACCGCGAGGATGATTGGCTAAAGCCGGACGCTTGGGATGGAGTGAGGCGCTCCGCGCGTGGGAGTGCCGGCGGTCGCGGGTATGGCCTAAGTTTTGTGGGTTGATTTACGGCTAGCTGAAGGCCTTTGAGGACAATTTTTTCTACGGGATCTAACGTTGGATTGGTTTACGCATCCTGGTTGGTCACCACACCGTTTCGTATCGGCCGCCATCTACCACACGACTTCTCGAAATCTCTGCTCTCTCACGGCAGCCGTATCGACGACCCACCACATTTCTTGGCCGCCCAAGACTACCGCATTTTTTCCACGTCTTCTTGCCTCACTCCACCCCTGTAGTCTTCTTCATCATGGTTGCTTCTACTAGATCAACGGCTAGCATGGCGCATCGCCGCCGCACATTGAGCACAATCTTTGACTCCGTTGCTGCCAGGCATGCCAACACGCCCGCGACCCCGACAGCGGCGCAGCCGGCCGCTAATTCGGCGGGTGCTACATTTTTGGCATCGGTACGCACCTTACAGCGGGAGCACTTCGACATGAAAGTGGCGAAGCACGTCCAGCGCAAGTTGTTCGACGGCAAAGAGGGGAGATTTTCCGGTGCGGAGCCCCACGCGGCGGCCATCTTCACGAGGATGGTCTCTGCCCTGCAGGCAGCATTCGTCACTGAGGACACCGGTTTCCTCCCGCTCTTCACGCTGGACGACGCTACTTTGGCC
The DNA here is from genome assembly GCA_001247695.2 of Cymbomonas tetramitiformis. Classification (NCBI taxonomy): domain Eukaryota; kingdom Viridiplantae; phylum Chlorophyta; class Pyramimonadophyceae; order Pyramimonadales; family Pyramimonadaceae; genus Cymbomonas; species Cymbomonas tetramitiformis. Next base: position 29,046 of record LGRX02008590.1, read on the forward strand.
GTCCGCGTGGAGGCCAACAATTTGTTGTTCTCCACGATCGAGCTGCTGATCGACCCCTCGTCGCCCGCGGCGGACTGGTTGGACTCGTCCAGCGCCAGCTTCCCAGCAGACGGTAAGCGTGTCCTACTCGAGTTCGCCCGTCGGATGATCCCGGTCGGGGACCCCTTCCAGGGGCAAGCGGACATGTTTGCCGTCCGCATCGTTGCGGGCGTGGACCCTCATGGACCCATTGAGGACTTCAACGCCGCGCTCAAGGCAGCGAGGGCGAGATCAACGCTCCAGGACGAGGACGTGAAGTCCCTTTTCATCAAAGCCCTCGACGCCACCTTCTACCAACCGGTGGTGTCCCGTTTGCTCCTTCACGACCAGCGAGCCGCCCACGACCTACTCACCATTCAGCAGTGGGTGCGGGAGTGCTACGGCGAGCACGTGCGGGCGGGCACCGCCACCGCATCGGCACACCGGTACTCCCACGGCACGCATTTCATGGAGAAGGACGTTGATGGGTCGGGTGCGGCGGGCGAGATCGCGGACTTGCGGACAATGGTGCTCGACTTGAAGAGGCAATTGGCCACCTTCCTCGTCACCGCCGAGTCCGAACCGTCTCCGCGGGGGTTTACCCCTCGCGCGGACAAACCGGACCGCCGGGTCAAGGCCCGTTTCGCAGCCTCGCCCCTCCCCAAAGGGGGGAATTGGTCTCAGTCCGTCTCGCGGAAGGTGGCCTTCCACCGCGAAAGCGGTGCGACAATTCCGTACTGCCAAAATCAGGTGTGTGCTAAGGGGAAGGCGAGGCACTGGCACCGGGACTGCCCGAACGGGGGCAGGACCGGACTCTCGGCCTTCGCCTTCGCCGAAGAGGCCGAAAACTCCGTGTTGGCCGCGAGGTTCCAACACGCCATCGACAACAGCGACCCCGTGGAGTTCGACGCCCTCTGCATGCTTGCGGGCGGGAAGCCGGAGGTCTTCACCGATCTCTCCGCGTGCTCGTTCTGCGAGGAGGGCGGTGAGGTTCTCGTGTCCGCCGTCGCCGAGTTCTCTGAGATGGCGCACGCGGCTGGAACTTCCACGTTCAACATCAACACCTTCACTGCCGACATGCCGGTGGTGTCGGAGCCACCCGCGCCAACCCCGCCCGCGTCGGTTGAGTCCGAGGGGGATTGGACCAGTCCGCCAAACCCCTTCTGCCCTCCCGTCACCCGCACGTTTGCCGACTTCATTGAGGGCACGGGGATTGCATTGGTGCCCGACGAGCCGGCCGCGAGCATGAGCTTGCTCTCCGCGGTTGAGGCGCCGGAGCGCGTGATCGACTACGAGCCCGCGGCTTGCGCCACGAGCGACGATGACGACGGAAATGCCTCGATGACACCGCCGCGGCCACGGTACGGCTGCGGGAACGGTGTTCCGAAGTTCGGAAGGTCTCTCCTCACTTCCTCCTTGGTGTGCGCACTCTTTGTAATTTGTGCCGCCGCCGCGCCGCATGCCGTTGCCGGTGTCGGTGGTGCCGATGCGCGCACATGCACGGGTCCACCGGTCGGTGGTGCTCCGTGGACTGCCGCAGCAGTCCCGACTACGGGGGCTTCGCCGACTGAGGCGGATCATGACGTGCCGTGTGCGATTCCGCCTCGTCGCCAACGGCGGGAGCAGAGGAGGCAGGGCCTTTACGTGGCTCCGATGCCGTGGCATCCCGGACCGCCACCACCTGCCGAGTTGTTTGTGGACGGCCCTCCGCTGTCGCCGGCTTCATCTTCAGATGACGAGGCTCCACCGTCGGGCAGCACTTGGCAGCATCCCGGTGCGGTGCAGCCTCCCGTGATCGAGAACCCGTCAATTTCTTCTACGAATGATTCATCACCGGCACCGGGGGCCGGCAACTGCTTCACAGTCACGCTGCTCCGAGCCGGGCAGACAGCTTCGAAGACCACTAGTGGCTAGAGTTAGTCACGCCGTGCCTGCCTGGGAGTTAGCTGTAGTGTAGCCTCCTAGATGTGCAGAAGGGCTCTCTGAATTTGAGCTGTGTTTAGGGTTTTAGCAAAGTGACAGCAGTATCTGGCAATCTTGTTGTGACCTGGGACCGCCCTGACCAAGAGTACAGGCCCCCAGTTGTGCTACAGTTTCCTCCTGAAGTTGAGTAGGGAGTTTGTTTGCTTCGTTCACTACTAGCTCCGGTCACCACCCTAGGTGGTGTGCTGGATGTGACACACCGACAGTAAAGACTGTCACCTGTCACTTCCTATAGTAGGCTGGGTGACCGTCACCAGTAGACGGGAAACACCCGTTAGTATTTATGTGTATCTCTTTTATCAATCTGAGGCTTTTTACCGTTCTGATATCGAAACCCTTAACTCAGGGTTTATTCTCCGTTATCCGATATATACACCCGACTATATATCTGACAGGTAATTTGCCAAGCAAAAAGTGCCTCCCAACTTATATAACGTCACCCACGGCCTGGTCCAGTCCACCCCCACCCCGCCTGAGATTTTTAACATAATATAGCGTATTTCGTAAATGTTCATCCATATCCACGTCAGCGTAACGGCGGTTTTGGCGCAACATGCGATCTCGTTTGAAATGCCACGTGGAACATTGCGCTTCGGAATATGTGGGGATTCGTAGCCCGCGCAGCGGCGTTTTTCAATTTTTTTTTCCCTTCGCTTTTTTCACTTTTCCCGAAAGGGTAATGCTACTGACGCTGGAATTTCGGGTGTCTTTTTACTTATACACGATTATATAAACCTGGGCACCTCGCGCGATCGAGCCTGCCCACCATCGTCCTCACCGGCCGGTTCCGGTGGATCTTGATGACGACAACGTTCAACGTACACTTGGAACCGACAGCAGGGTCGATGATAAAGGTCATGGTCAGCGCCCACAATTCATTCGTGCACGTTCATTCGCCTCGTAAGGCGAATACTGCTGAACTGCTGAACTGCTGTGGTACGTTTCTTGAGCGAGTATTTTGTGTTTACTTGGTTTCTTGTGTGAACTAACGATGCGGGTTGTGTGGAGCTCGTGCTGCAGGCTTAGAGATCAGACCGCGCCCTGAGATGTGGAGGGCTAAGTTGGCAAGTGCCAACCAAGTGTGGGATGAAACCCACCCACGTCGGACCCAATGCATAAAACGCTTTGCAGCCGAGGGGGTTTCGTGCGTCAGAGCGCACGAAACTTGGCACTAATATTACTGACAGTAATATTAGTGCACCCTCTGAAGCGCAAGGTGGGCCGTTGAGTATGCTGCAAGCGACTGCCACTTGACTTAAAGCGTTTTGGGTTTGGGTTTCACTAAAGTACCCAAACCCAAGACTGCCTGGCAGGATGGGCGTTCCCGTGAAAGATAGCACATCAAACTTGACAGGTATGATCACACTAGTCCTGTGAACATTTCCTGCAAGTTTCAAGGTATGCCGTTGAGTACGCTTCAAACGGTCGCATCTAGACTTAACGCGTTTTGGGTTTGGGTTTCAATGTTGATTAATGTACCCAAACCCAAGACTGCCTGGCAGGATGGGCGTTCCCGTGACAGATAGCACATGAAACTTGACAGGTATGTTCACACTTGTCCTGTGAACATTTCCTGCAAGTTTCAAGGTATGCCGTTGAGCATGCTTCAAACGGTCGCATCTAAACTTAACGCGTTTTGGGTTTCAATGTTGATGAATGTACCCAAACCCAAGACTGCCTGGCAAGATGGGCGTTCCCGTGAAAGATAGCACATGAAACTTGCCAGGTATGTTCATACTTGTCCTGTGAACATATCCTGCAAGTTTCAAGGTATGCCGTTGAGTATGCTTCAAACGGTCGCATTTTGACTTCGAGCGTTTTGGGTTTGGGTTTCAATGATGATTGATGTACCCAAACCCAATAATGCCAGGATGGGCGTTCCCGTTCGGAATAGCTCACGAAAGTTGGCAAATATATGCATATAAAGGGTCTTATGAACACTTCCTACAAGTTTCAAGGTATTCCGTTGAGTATGCTTCCAATGGTCATATCTTGACTTGGAGCGTTTTGGGTTTTCAAAACGCTTGAAGTTAAGATGTGACCATTGCAGGCATACTCAACGGCCCACCTTGCGCTTCAGAGGGTGCACTAATATTACTGTCAGTAATATTAGTGCCAAGTTTCGTGCGCTCTGACGCACGAAAACCACTCGGCTGCAAAGCGTTTTATGCATTGGGTCCGACGTGGGTGGGTTTCATCCCACACTTGGTTGGCACTTGCCAACTTAGCCCTCCACATCTCAGGGCGCGGTCTGATCTCTAAGCCTGCAGCACGAGCTCCACACAAACCGCATCGTTAGTTCATACAAGAAACCAAGTAAACACAAAATACTCGCTCAAGAAACGTACCACAGCATTTCAGCAGTCCAGCAGTATTCGCCTTACGAGGCGAATGAATGTGCAGAATGAATTGTGGGCGCTGACCATGACCTTTATCATCGACCCCTGCTGATGCTGTACAGTAGGTTCCAAGTGTACGTTGAACGTTGTCGTCATCAAGATCCACCGGAACCGGCCGGTGAAGACGATGGTGGGCAGGCTCGATCGCGCGAGGTGCCCAGATTTATATGATCGTGTATAAGTAAAAAGACACCCGAGCCAGCATTACCCTTCCCGAAATATTCATATTAATAATTAAACATTCGCGTTTTTATACTTCCGAAACAGCCCGTCGAGGTTCATTTGTGATGACTATGGAATAGTCATCGGATAGTTCTCGAAGCCAAAGGTCCCCCTCCCCCCCCCCACCTTACCCTCGGCCACTAAGTCAACAAAAGGCGGTATATAGAATGGGTAACACATGTTATTTCAAAAAAAACTTCTATTTATACATCATCCATATACTCTCCAAGTCGTGATTTATATGATGAACCAATTCCCCCCTGTGTGAAAAATAAATAAATATATATATATATATATACAAACGGTATTTTAATTCTAAAAAGATTTTTTTTTAATGTCAACGAAGTCGTGATTATTCAAATCTTCTTTCATAATATTATATACCGTATATACTATATTATACTCGCCATCGCATGAGAGCATCCGATCGTGCAGGTGGCATGTTACGGGATGTCCATTACTCGTGAACTGCTGACCTGTCACCTTCGATGATGCATGGCATTATTGCTGATGGTCGCTGACGGCGTGACGGTCATACTGATACAATAGTGACACAATCGAAAATGATCCATACACGGCCTCAGGCCATCTGAAATCTGATCGTTCGATCATCTCATCATTCGTTTATATTCTTTTACAAAGAATTCAAACAGTTCAACAGTGAACGCTGACTGAACCATGACCATGGCCGACGCTGACAGTCGGACGCCGGGCCGGGATCGCGACAGTCGAGTGCCATCATCATCGTCCCGCTCTGCCATACTACGGTTTAGTTTTGTGATGAACACGATTTTCGTGACACATTTATATTCCCAATGACATCGAGCTTCAACGATCAGGATTATTTATCGAATTGCGAATCGGACAGTTTACGTAGAGTACAGCAAATAAAGAAATCATTTCGTCTTCGCGACGTAATTAGGTCAAAAAACAGGCGATAAAGCGCTTTCGCTTTCGTTTCGCTCACAAAACCACTTAGCAACACGGAAAAACCACACTGCTGGCACACGAAGTTTAAAAAAACACAGAATATAATATACACCGCGCGTTTTTTTCTTTTCAAGAATATTACTTCTAGAAGGTACTCTGAAAAGCGCGCTCGCTCTAGGATCTGTTTGCTATTTTTAATCGTCTTCGCCCTCATCAAGATCCAGCTCTTCCTCACGGTACGAACATATCTTCCAATGCCCCTCAGTTCTTTCGCACTTGCACCCGCCGCAGACGCCTATCGCCCGCAATCGCTTTTCCGCATACTTGAAACTCCATTGCCTGAAGAGTGGGTTGGTCATTCGTAAAACTTTTCGAAGCGCTTGTAAACTAACCGGCTCAAAGCCTCCCCCATTTGTTGTATAACCTAGTAGGATATCCTTCCAGATTTTGTTGAGAGCTTCTGTAACCCAGGAAGAGTACCTGATGAAGCTTCTGTGTTTGCGCAGGTGCTCAAGACTATGAGAAATAGAAGCATGCTCGTAGGTATTCACACTGTAGGGCATAAAAGGGAACGTCGAAAGTTCGACCTCTTCCTCTGCGCACGCTGCTGCATAGTTTTCGTAGGTGCTGAAATAACGATTCAGCAACCGCGCAAACTCTGCAGTGGCGGCGACATAGTCTTCCACATCTGCATCACTGAAAGCATCACGAAGCATATGAGTTCCGACTCTGCACAGCACGACATCCATGCACAGCACGAGCTCTGGAGATCTCAAAGTCGGTATTGTGATTTGGATCATTGAAATGTGTGCTGAGAAGCGGTGCGCGTTGTATCTGCAATTCTTCAGGGGTGTTGCGCTTGGCAAAGCGACCACCTTGAGTGCTTTTAAACTGAGAAGGGTTATTACACCTACTCCGTTTGAAAGGCATGATCCAAACTCAAATTCAAACGAACGAACCCAAACGGAACACATGTTACATTGGTTCCGTTTGAGCGGTACCCAGGGTAATCACAAGGAATCCGAACGGAGTGAGTTGGGACAACCTCGTGAGGTAATATACGCGAAGAAGAACGTTTAAAAAACTTTGTAGGGAGCAGATTTTGAAGATGATTTTCAAATCTTGACCCGCAGCTGCTACGGCAACCTCGTCACAGGAGCCCCACCCGTAGGGGTCGGGCTTCTGTGACACGTGTAGTAGTCGACTCATTTTTTCTCCGTACAGAAGTTGCGCCTTGTGTTCCTGGTCACCGTGTTACTCGCAAAATTGTCATGCGCCAAGTATTTCAAAAGCCTTGTGCAATCCAAAAGCTAAATAGCTATTCTGGTTTTCGTTTACGTACGGCTAGCCATTACAGAAACAACTTGAATTTCCGATAGATCCTTCATGGAAATTTATATCTATTTATCTCACGAAAATTTTGCTGAATATGGAATTAAACCGCCGTATGCCATGCCATTCGGCATTAAATTTAAGGGACAGGGTACGGGCGCTGGGAACTCGTCCATTTTGCATGATGACACATGATGACTGCATGTCACGGCTGCGACCACAATGAACGTCGCCGGCAGCAGACGGTGAACACATGTCACATCGACATCGCGGACACCATTGCCGCTGCCGATGCCGTTGCGTGACTGCTTACTCGTTAGAGTCTACTGTGACACTCGTTCTTCGTTGACCCATCCCAATCCGCAATTGCATCGTAAAATTCTTCCGCTACAGTACGCAACTTCTTCAACGTTCCGCCGCCTCATGGGGCGAACGGTGCTGTGACTGCTGTGATACACGCAGGGATTTCCAAAGTGCTCGGCTACTTTTATTTTTCAGTTCGCTTATCATAATGTGTAAACTTATGATACTATGTGTGCGCAGGTCATGTCGCAGGTATCCGATTGCGAGGAGGGACGCGCGCTCTTGAGATGTGGAAGTCGAGGTTGGCGAATGCCAACCTTGCTTGGGATGAAACTCAACCATATCGAACTTATCGCATATATTTCACGTTTGCATCCTTGGCATCTATGCAAAGTATGAGGAGCATTGAGTGGACATAAGTCGTAGGCTGTTTTGGTTTTGGGTTCATGGCGCATTCGTGACCTCTTGGGGTGTGGAAGTCGAGGTTGGTCTAAAGCAACCTTGCTTGGGATGAAACCCAACCACATCGAAATTATCTCATCGGTACATTTTTCTCAGTGAACCTGTAAGGTTTGAGCCTCAAACGGCTAGGACAAGTTCGTAGGCTGATCTTGTTTTCCATGATTTATTACGACCCCAAAAACCAAAATCAGCCATCGCCTTAACGTTCTCGAAAGACCTTCAAACTTGTAATATATATTACTTAACTAAGATAGGTGCGATAAGATAAACCGATGTGATTGGGTTTCATCCCAAGCAAGGTTGGTTTAGACCAACCTCGACTTCCACACCCCAAGAGGTCGCGAATGCGCCATGAACCAAAAACCAAAACAGCCTAGGACTTATGCTCACTCAATGCTCCTCATACTTTGCATAGATGCCAAGGATGCAAACGTGAAATGTGTATATCTTAATGCGATACGTTCGATATGGTTGGGTTTCATCCCAAGCAAGGTTGGCATTCACCAACCTCGACTTCCACATCTCAAGAGCGCGCGTCCCTCCTCGCAATCGGATACCTGCAACATGACCTGCGCACACATAGTATCATAAGTTTACACATTATGATAAGCGAACTGAAAAATAAAAGTGGCCGAGCACTTTGGAAATCCCTGCGTGTATCACAGCAGTCACAGCACCGTTCGCACCATGAGGCGGCGGAACGTTGAAGAAATTGCGTACTGTAGCTGAAGAATTTTACGATGCAATTGCGGATTGGGATGGGTCAACGAAGAACGAGTGTCACAGTAACGAGTAAGCAGTCACGCAACGGCATCGGCAGCGGCAATGGTGTCCGCGATGTCGATGTGACATGTGTTCACCGTCTGCTGCCGGCGACGTTCATTGTGGTCGCAGCCGTGACATGCAGTCATCATGTGTCATCATGCAAAATGGACGAGTTCCCAGCGCCCGTACCCTGTCCCTAAATTTAATCGCGTCCACAGATGTCCACAGCATGAAAATAAACATAAATAGTAATAAATAAAAATAATAAAAATAATATAAGTAATAAAATAAAAATAAATAAAAACAATAGTAATAAATGATAATAAATGATAATAATAATAAAGTAATATACTTGTGATAGTGCGTAGAATGGATGTATATCGTCTGACGTGACAGCCATATAAACAGTGCCAAAAATAAACAGTGCCATAACCACCATTGTATAAAGGGAAGGGTTATACGCGCTGGAACTGGAACGTGGTTTCCGTCTCAGTCCTGAAAAAATTCTGAACCAGCGTGACGGTCATATCGTCTCGCATCGTCTCGCGTGTCATCGTGAATTTAATTTCCAGGATTATTAAAACATATCATCTATTTATCTTCCATCGATATCGCGGATACGATTGCCGTTGGCGTTGACTCGCTCAAGGATAAAGAGCTGCGCACCAACATTTACTGCTCATAATTTTCTCAACGGTCCTTCGCTTCGCCTCATGGGCGGAACGATGTCGTGGCTGCTGTGTTATGCGCAGGGATTTCGGAAGTGTTTGACTGCTTTTTATTTTTCAGTTTGTTTATGCATATGTGCCGACTCACGATACTCGTTTTGTGCAGCTTGTGTCGCAGGTTTTCCGATGGCGAGGAGGGGCCCGCTTTCTTGAGGTGTGGAAGTCTAGGGCAACCTAGCTTGGGATCACACCCAACCACATCGGACCCACCTTGTCCTCACGTTTTATTCAACTCACTTTGAATTTGCATACAAAGTTTGAGCAGCATCGGGTTGGGATAAGCTATAGACTGATTTTGTTTTTGGGTTCATGGCGTCTTCTTCGCGACCTCTTGGGGTGTGGACGTCAAGGTTGGGCATGCCAACCTTGCTTGGGTTCGAACCCAACCACATCAAAGGCATCTCATTTGCATATATTCATGCACTTGTCTTCGATATTCATGCAAAGTTTTAGGATCTTTGAGTTAGGATAAGCCTTAGGCAGATTTATCTTTGTGGGTTATGGCGCATTGTTTCCTTCTTGAGGTGTGGAAGTCAAAGTTGGCGTTTACCAACTTCGCTCGGAATCAAACCCAACCACGTCGGTATCGTACTGTTATCTTTTATGTAACTTCAATAGTTATCCATATTTGCGTTTAATGACGTTAGGTCTTGTCGTAGGCTTATGGGTTCATGGCGAACCCAAACCCAAAGCAAATAAATCTGCCTTAGAAATCAATTGCTCGTTTCGCGCACAAGTAACTTGAAGCCTTGAGCTTCAGGTAACTCATATATATATACGTTGGCAGTATTTGTGCCAAGTTTCGTACGCTAGAACGCACGGGAAGCCCTCGGCTGTTTGGCATCTTTGGGTTTGGGTACGTTCGAACCCAAACCCAAAGCAAATAAATCTGCCTTAGAAATAAATTGCTCGTTTCGCGCACAAGTGACTTGAAGCCTTGAGCTTCAGGTAACTCAAAGGTATATATGTTGACAGTATTTGTGCCAAGTTTCATGCGCTAAAACGCACGGGAAGCCCTCGGCTTTTTGGCATCTTTGGGTTTGGGTACGTTCGAACCCAAACCCAATAAATCTGCCTTAGAAATAAATTGCTCGTTTCGCGCACAAGTAACTTGAAGCCTTGAGCTTCGCGTAACTTGAAGTTACATACGTTGGAAGTATTTATGCCATGTTTCGTGATCTAGAACTTACGGGAAGCCCTCGGCTGATTGGCATCTTTGGGTTTGGGTACGTTAAACCCAAACCCAAATTACTCTTTATCAAGAGGCGACCATTCCGTGTACACTCAATGAAAGTCTTTGCGCTTAAGAGGGTGCACTAATATTACTGTCAGCAATATTAGTGCCAAGTTTGGTGCGCTAGGACGCACGAAAAGCCCTCGGCTGCAAAGCTTTTCATGCTTTGTGTCGACCTCAAGAAGGAAACAATGCGCCATAACCCACAAAGATAAATCTGCCTAAGGCTTATCCTAACTCAAAGATCCTAAAACTTTGCATGAATATCGAAGACAAGTGCATGAATATATGCAAATGAGATGCCTTTGATGTGGTTGGGTTCGAACCCAAGCAAGGTTGGCATGCCCAACCTTGACTTCCACACCCCAAGAGGTCGCGAAGAAGACGCCATAAACCCAAAAACAAAATCAGTCTGTAGCTTATCCCAACCCGATGCTGCTCAAACTTTGTATGCATATTCAAAGTGAGTTGAATAAAACGTCAGAACAAGGTGGGTCCGATGTGGTTGGGTGTGATCCCAAGCTAGGTTGCCCTAGACTTCCACACCTCAAGAAAGCGCGCCCCTCCTCGCCATCGGAAAACCTGCGACACAAGCTGCACAAAACGAGTATCGTGAGTCGGCACATATGCATAAACAAACTGAAAAATAAAAGCAGTCAAACACTTCCGAAATCCCTGCGCATAACACAGCAGCCACGACATCGTTCCGCCCATGAGGCGAAGCGAAGGACCGTTGAGAAAATTATGAGCAGTACATGTTGGTGCGCAGCTCTTTATCCTTGAGCGAGTCAACGCCAACGGCAATCGTATCCGCGATATCGATGGAAGATAAATAGATGATTTGTTTTAATAATCCTGGAAATTAAATTCACGATGACACGCGAGACGATGCGAGACGATATGACCGTCACGCTGGTTCAGAATTTTTTCGGGACTGAGACGGAAACCACGTTCCAGTTCCAGCGCGTATAACCCTTCCCTTGTATAAACGGAGATGCCAGATGCGTTCCCAATTTGTCGCGAAACGTTGAAACGCATCATGTTCAAGTTCCACAAGTTCCACAAGTTCCACCAATCAGATTGCTGCGATCAAAGTGACACACTCCGTTACGCAGCTCCAAAATTTTAATGGGGATTTATGTTCCTGTGATTTATGATTCATTTTATTGTCGTATTCCAGACTTCCTAAACAGTTTATTCCCCTTGACTTTCACTTATCAATATTCAATAGAAGGTCTATCGTCTTGTGTGTCGACTGCACCCCGGGACGACAGGGATTGTTTTCACCTGTATCTCTCGACCTAAAGCGCAAGCCCTCGTATTTAGTAGTTTCAAATTCCTCTCTCTCCACTCACACGAACGTATGATTCTCTTCTGCTTCCAGTCGAGTCTATGAAGAAGCGATCGAGTGGCAGATGACTGAGTGCCCTACGTTGTTTATTCGTTTCTTGTTCAAGGACTAATGTGGATACGCGTGTTCTCGAGGCAAGATGTGTGCTATTTTAACCCCCAGTACAAACGGCCAAGAGGATTCGCAATGCGCTCAAATGCCCTGCTCTCCTTGAACGTCCTCCTTTGGCCAACTGCTGTAACCTTGGCCTCGAAGCGCGAGTTTGTGTTGTTGCAGAGCTTGAGTCAAACATAGCTCACGACCGACGTGACGACAGAGGTTCCATCGGTCCACAGATCAACTCGGAGAAACTTCTTCCCAAACCGTTCTTTTGAACTTCTAGCTGGTTTATGGATACTTGAACTGCACCGGCGTCAAGCCAGTCAACAGCTTAGCATGAGTCCGTGCTACCTTATTGCCTCTCACTTGTTAGGCCGGGGTATTGAGACCGAAGTTATCTTGGCAGTTATCACACTGGCCATTGGTTTGTCGGTCCCGTATTGCGATACCCCTAGGTACAGGGCTTGGAGGATAATCAGCACAAACGGTCTGCACTTCAAGTTCTCCATCTTCGACTTGACAGTTCAAATTCTTGTCTGGACACGTTTTATCGTAGCACATGACAGAGGGATTCCGGAAGACTTTTGTTGGCCCTTTCTTTATTTTTTCGTGCAAGTAACGAAAGTTCTATCCTTTCATCAAATGAAGCACTTGCCGACCTGCTTGCAATACGCTACTTTCTGGATACACTGGGGAATCTTCAGGGCCACCATCAGTTACTACTCACGGCACTGGACATCTTGGACGACTTTGATTCTTAATCCTCATATTCTTACGACCACCACGAGCTATACTTGTGGCGACCTCTCCATAGCTAACTTTCTTGTCCCAGCCTCGATCGCCGGCCCTTTGCTTTTGTTTGTCGGCATGCCCGTGACGTGGCCTAGCGTTCTCCTCAGAGTTACACTGAGATACGCGTTGAACGCTTTAGAAACCACAGGATCATGTCACGAATCTTTGCAACTGCAGCTGTTACAGATTTTCTCGGCGGTATGGCTGCCACTGGTGCTATGTTACATCGTGGAGTATTACTCATGGGGTATTTTCAAAAGAAGTCATATAGCTTAAATCATACAGCTTCTGCATGCCTCGCTCCTCGTCGGAGTGTCACAGCTTGCGGCGCTCGCACGAGGGCACGCGCAAGGAGAATCGGATGGCTGAGGAGTGAGGAGTGAGGATTAACACTTTGCATTCCTCGCGAGGTAGTCACCAGATGACAGGAACATAAACAGTATGTGCACCATTTTTTAGACTTCGAATGAGACAAACTGGTTTTTGATAATCCGTTCAGAATCCAAATGGCATTATTTTATTTGCGCAGAGATAGCGAGGATGAGGAGCAAACGACAAGGCGCCTTTGGAGGTGAGTTGTATAAGATTGGAGAGTGTCTCCAATTTAGTAGGTATGCATACACATGAGTAATAGTTACTTACTGACATTGATGAGCTATGGACGGCTACTATTCAAGCACCGTATCAGGTAGTGACTATATCTCACTCGTGCAAAGTCCATAAGCCATGAGCCGAGGACTCATCGCGAGCCTTCCGTGAAATTTCAAGAGTGAACCATGTGCATGGCAGAGAGTGAACCAAATGCACGGTTGGCCAACGTTATTAAATACCGACGGTACGTTGGTATACCATACGGCGGTACTTGGTTTTAAGGGCCCTGATGGACGTGTGTGCTCGTGACACGTGTGTGATCTGCGGATTTACTGCCTTATGAATGACATTACATCATATTACCCCCTTAAGTATAGTAGTATACACTTTAGGAGTTTTAGATCCCTAGTTGAATATTCTTCGATAAACTTATTGCTTGGATGAGGTATGCGTTGAGCGGTTCGACAGTATGTGCATGTATGTAGCTGCATCATACAACAGTTACATTCCCGATACTGTGGGTGTGTGTAATGGTATACAATGTGTAGCAAATTTAAGGTTATTAATGGGAGTAGTGGCGCATATGATAATATTAACGACACAACTATATAAAATGCTCGATGACGAAATATTGTGATCAATGCGCATTAAAAAATCAGCATGACCTTTCCGTCCTAGACGTGTTGGAGGTACTTGATAGTAAAATTGGAAAATTGCATGTCCAAACTTTAACCGATAATAGCTTCTATCATCAATGCCGTCAACAATATTGTGCAAAAATATATCTTTCGGCCTATACTAATTTAAACACGACTTTATATCCGGATGCTAGATGTACCATGATTACCATGACTAACACCTTAACGGCGACATCCATATACTGCAAAGTTGATATTCAAACATGAGCTCGAATATGCCGTATTTTGCGCTACACTTATGCGAATGACCATTTCTGTGTGCAATCTGGAAAGCAACGCCTACTATTCTAGTATCATGACTTCATAAAGCCACATCGCCGCGTGTAATACACCTCCTTACGTATGGATAATTGCACATTTAGCAGTTTACAGAGAAATCTCTGCACTTTGAGCGAACGTTGCGGGGAAAATAGGGATGTGCGGGGCATGTGCGGCATGACATTGTGTCCCAGGGGGATTCCCAGGAGTAAACTATTATCCTCTATTATCTTGAGGAATCATATCATATATTCAAATGTACAATTTAACATAAACCCAGACAGTAAGAGTTGTTATTTTCTGTTGTCCAAGTCTGAGAGTGTGAGAGACCAACTCAGTGATCTCTCTTTATTCACCTAGGTTGGCCACCGAAAACGTCCCCCAAGATTAAACTTACGTTTAACCCCTAAACTGGTGTAAATACTTCGGCCCTTTTTGGGTAGTTTCGTGTTTTGTCACTTATAACTGGCATCGGTTGCATACACGTGCTAGCTAAATCAACCATCCCTTAGGCATCGATTGGCCCAACATTTTGATAGGTTATACGCATATTTTGACGCAATATATCCGCTAATATATCGAAATTGCCGTCATAATTTTGGGGGTTTCCAAACACAAACCTTTACAAAGCCATTGATAAAAAACGGTATGGACAGCCCACAACCCATGGGACACCTTCAGAGCATCGGCTTTGATCATAGCTTCACGTTGATATGCTGCGTGGGGTATGGATATCACGTTTACGTGTCGCTTTATACGCTTATTGTAAAAAGAAAAAACAGAAAAACACCACATTCTCAATGTTTTTCATACTAAGCTCAAATTTCATCATTTTGCAGTTTTTTACCACCATAATGGATATATTTGATGCATTAACGATGAATGGTCACTTGGACGATGCCATATTCCACCCGGAATGCATCGGGGTCCACGGCAAGCGTCTAAAATGGCGAATATCTACATTTCATCTCGTTTTTTTGCTTTTCACACAACGCTTTCCACACTTTCGAGGCACTTTTTCATGGATGAAAATGATGCTATGTGTGATATATAACATGCATATATCTAAAAGGCAAGTACTTCACCGTAAAGGATACACATATTTGCAAGGCCTCAAACGGCGCAAGACCAGTTATGGTGATGATCGACGTTCTTGACACAAAAATACTAAAAAAAACATCGCACGATTTGGGGTCGAAAATGACCCCAACACCAGTTTAGGGGTTAAACGCATGGGGGGGGGGCCACGATTAAACTTTGCCGATTATTGCATATTCATAGTGGCGGTGGGAACTGGACAGGCGATAGAAGTAGGGGCTTCCCAAGATTTCGCGATTTTTTGGCGAAATATACGGTACCCCGGCGAGATCGAAAAATTTCGCGAAATTTGGGGCCCTTTTGGGGAAATTTCACCCCCCCCCGCCCCGGTAAATATGCCGAAATTCTCGAATTCACCGTCGTGGGCGTCCCTAGCGTGCGTGAGAAGCTGAGAACGCCGCGCAGATTTCGCATTTTCGCAGTTATGACTGCCGAGGCTCGTACGCGATCTGTGAACTCGTGTAGTTGTGTGATCCTGCTTATGATGTCGCGGAAACGAAGTGCACAAATAAATGCTGCTTTGATCCGACGACTTGCCACCATTACACCGTTGGCACACACTCTGCATGGGCAGCTTGTGGTCAAAGTAGGGGAGACCTGGCTTAGTATCTAACTCTGGTGGCAGGAATCACTTGTGATCACAGTGATGCAGATTGCGTCGCACATGTGGTTTTGGATTGGTGGAATAATAACGGCAAGGAAGTTCCCTCTTGGGCAGAAGCTCCCAGAATTTGGTTTTCTTTCACTGCAAACTCGGCCTCCATCCTGTGAATGGGTGTTCTCGTTGCTCGCAAGTATGTTCGCTAGTGAGCAGGATAAAGCATTAGCTGATTACTTGCAAGGCTCCCTCGAATGCTTAGATATAACAAGCGCATGTAATTTGACATTGTTAAGATATCCCCTGCACCTTGCAATCATACTAAACCCAAAAATCTGAGTGAAATACGACTCGTGATAAACCCATGGAGTACGCTCTTACCTTCTAAAATTCAGAAATTAAGACTCATGAAGCGCTCGCGAAATTTTAGGCTTATAAGGGTATATCGGAGGATTTCGTGCGAATTTCGCGAGAAAATTATGCGAAGTATAGGGGTAACGTGGCGAAATCCGAGAAAACAAATATAGGCGATTTGAAAAGAAATCCTGGGAATTGTGTAGATAGAACCCTTATATATGGTCATTTGTTTGACTTTTATCATAGCATTTCATAAGCATTACAAGGTATCCAGGTGCCTCTCCCCGTTGATGCACATTGCTAACGAGCAAAGAACCTAGTACCTAGACATCAACACACCATCATGTCAAGACAGAAGACACACGTTGTTACGGTATGTATTTGGAGTGTAGCAGGAGTCTAGGAGCGTGCGCTAGATAATTGTACAGAGTGCACACAACACTTGACAACGCTTCCTGGCTTCACGAAACCGTGTCACTCGTTCTGCTGCCTTCTCCTCGGAGTTAGCCTCGGCATACGATGGAGACGAGATAAGGCCAAGACAGATGTCGATTCCCCCGTTGCGCTGGGCAGCAATATGACAAAGAATTCTCTGTGTGTGAGCAACGATGACCCTATTGCAGTGCAAACATTTACAGAGTCGGGGAGTCTGCGGCTTGCGCGTTGCCCGCCATGTTGTGGAATGCCGATCGAAGGCAAGAATTCCATATTTGAACAGTCGGAGGACCTCAATTATGTCATATTGATTATCGATCCGATGACATGACATCATTAAGTATGTAACGTCGCCTTAAGTATGTAACGTCAGACCCCCCAAAATTAACCCCTAAACCGATTTTTGGGTAGAAATCTACCCAAGCCGAAAACTTCACTGAATCTTTAATTTCAAAGTCGTTTTTTATCCAAATTCAACTTTGTGGACAGTTTTGGAAACGTCTATATCAGGCGCATCCAACCATGTCCTTAACTTTGAGCTCACCGAAACTATATTCATATGATTTGAGGGTAAACCTTGAAGATATGTTTTATCTTCACCTGCAAAGCCGATGTATCACCGTACCATTCCCTTAGCCCTAGTTAGGGTATGTTATGTATAAGTACTACTAATAAACACGCTATTCGATGAAAACGACATTATGGAATGTCATTTTTCAATTTAATTATAGATAGCTAAATAATTCCAAGGCGTACGAAAATAACGTATTTTCCGACGAGACGCGAGACGCACGTATAAACGCGGGTGCCGGTGAGGCTAATAGATACGTACGTATGAGTGCTTATAATAAATTCACAAGCACATGCAAGCATTCAATGTGGTAAACACGATACAAAATATGATGCGGTGACTAATTTCATTTTGTACATGTGTTTTATTAATGTTCAGGACTAGCTGTTAGCACTGCGACCACAATCTACGCGGTATCTGCTCGGATACGTACGTATGAGTGCTTATAATAAATTCACAAGCACATGCAAGCATTCAATGTGGTAAACACGATACAAAATATGATGCGGTGACTAATTTCATTTTGTACATGTGTTTTATTAATGTTCAGGGCTAGCTGTTAGCACTGCGACCACAATCTACGCGGTGTCTGCGTTCATTCCAGGTTCAAGACAGGCATTTGGCACGGCGTGCACTATTTACTCGGCTGGTGCGTCTCCGGCAGGTGCGGGGGTATCGCTGTCTCCTGGTGCGCCTTCTCCTGCCTCTCCTTCTCCCTCTTCTTCTCCGCCTTCTCCTTCCTCTCCTTCTCGTGCCTCGGGTTGCCCAGAATCCGTGCCGGTTTCAGCGGGTGGATCTTCAGCGGGTTCTTCACCGTCGTCACCAACCAACTCGTTGATGTCCTTAGCGCACTCGGCGATTTCTTTCGCCTTTTTGAGGTTTTCCTCCTCTATGCGTGCTTCCTCTTTGAGCTTCGCCGTTTCCTCGAGTGACATGCATTCCGTATCGCCGTCAGGCTCGTCGGTAATGTTCCCAAGCCGCTGACTGGCTGCATTCACCATGTCTTGGTCGGAGTCGAACGCGACAGCGTTCAAGCCGCACCGGAGAGCTGCCATTGTGGCCGTCGCGACCCCACACCCCGCATCCAATATCCAGTTGGGTGACGAATCGTTGTTTAACTGGGCGAAAGGTGCGGGTCCCATCATGTGGCAGTTGATGAGCTCGATTAGCAGGTGCTGGGGCTTCTGGTGAGCGCATACCACTTTCCCCTCGTCTCGATAGGGTTGCTTGACGACAGAATACCCCTCCAACACATTCGCCCTCGAGCCCGCCTCCGCATCCTTCGACGAGAAGTCGAAGTCGCACATCCATGGTTTGCGAGTGGATTTTTCCCCGGACTCGTGGTCCGCCATTTGGAACCCGATGACAGCCGCTTCGAGGACATTGTACCGGATGGCTTTGTTGGCACCTACATCCTGGTTCTCCTTGCGCCACCATATGCGCTGGGCCCCACCGTTGCATTTGCTCTCCAGGATCTTCAGGAACCCGGTCTGCTGAGCAAACCCACAAAATATCAATATTGTCCAGTCCGGCGAGGTGGTGAGCGCCGCAAAGGCATCTATGAACTTGATCAGGTCGGGCTCGGATAACGCGTGCTCTGACACCTCCGTATCGAAGTCGTAAATAACGTCCAGTATTGTCCCCACGTAATTCATCTTCGGGACAGACTCGAGTTTCGTCAACTCGTCTTTGTAGATCATGTAGCCGGTTTGAACCGTCTTCCACTCGTACTCTTTCTCAAGCAGTGCCTCCTTACCATCCTCCACAAGGGGGAGGGAAGTGCCACCTATTATACCGCAAACCGCTTGTTAATATTTGAATGACCCAAAATTGCTAGCGCAATAAAACATGCAACTACATGAGGAGCACGACTATTACAACAAAGAATCTATGTTGAAAGAACGCACACCTTAACTGTATTGGAGACGTAGTTGACGGGCAACTTGAAGAGGTCTCCCTCTCCGGCCTGACACCGGGAAAGCCATGTGTTGCAGTCTGCGACGAATTGGACGATGGCCTTGGGAACCGTGAGCTGACTCCCCCCTCGCCCACTTTTACCTTGTTTCACCGCCTTGATGCATCGCTCGATGGCCTCCTGGCAAGCCCAAGTCTCACCGTATTTCTTCTCAAAAGCATCCCAATTCTCCACCCTAGATTGCGACACGATCCAGGCCTGAACGTTGCGTTGGGCCTTGAACCTCTTCAGGTTTTCAATCGCCTCTTGGATGGTGATCTCAGCGGTCAGGATTTTCTTCAGAACGCCGTTCAAGTAATCAACCTCCACGTCCGAGTGAAACCCGAGCATCGTCTGGAAAAAGGACATGTTCAACTCCTTCTTCTCGCTCTCCTTCACGATTGCCTGCTGCAAAGGCTGTGCCGGCTGACCGACACTCAACGTGTTACCGGCGCTTCGAGGAACACGCCTAGACCTGGCCTTGCCACCCGACTTCTTCTTCTTGAGGTCGGCACCTACATCCTTCAACGCCTCCTCCGCCCCAGACGTCTCGGTAGTCATGTCAACGATCTCACTCTCCGGAGTCCAGTTCTTGCGTTTCTTACTCGACCCCTTGGTGGGGGTCTTAGTCTGCCCCTTCAGAATACCCGCGCCGTGCGCATGCATGATTCTAACAATGAGGTCCCAAGTGTCCTGACGCACTGTAGCCATCGTCCAATTCGTTGCGTACTCGTTGGCGTAGGAGATGTGATTCATTTGCAACACCTCCGCCTTAATCTGTAACTGCTGAGCCGATGTCAAATAGTACCAGACCGGGAACCATTTGCCACTTGCAACGTCTCCCCCGAAAAGCTGCCAGTCATTCACATTGGCCCAGTCCCCCTGCGACAACTTCTCGTAGACCTCCTTCCTATTCATTGGAAGCCTGAAAGTCTTGGGATCGTGCTTTTCCAACTGCTTCACCAGGCCGTCCTCCGTCCAGTCTTGGGCCTGAACGTCCCATTCCGTGATGCCACAATGCCAATAGAGTTTGTGGAGAGGGCCCTTCGATGCCTGCATGGTTTGCCGAGAAATTACGGTTAGTAACATTCTTTTACTTTATATAAGTAAGTAAGAGCTTCAAGTGACAAAGATGGATAAGTTACATTATTTTCTCAGAAATCACCTGCATGCCAGTTCGCATGGATTTTATGATTTGCTGGTGCGACTTGCCCTTCACGTTCTGGTCGACGGTGTTCTGCTCGTCAGCCAAAAATCGGACCATGTCAGACTGTAGATTAAAATACAATTTGCACTCGATCTGCTGAAAAGAATCGTTGTCTGGTTGTTCAGCGTGAAGCTCCCGCCGAGCGGTGAGGCTATGTTGGTGCCCGAAGCACACGAAACGATATACGCCGTCGTACACCTTACTGGGGTCAAACTCCTCAGCGCTTGTGAGGTGCTCCCCAGAGCGCGCCCATACAATGTACACTAGGGAGGTGTTCTGAAAACCGTGTGGGTTCCAAGCCATGCTCTCTTTCAAGTTCATGACTTGCGCACGGTCCTCATCCCTGATGCGCTCGTAGTCCTCAGCCTGTACAATGTACTGAATAGGAATGTTGAACGTACACCCCTTGACGTCTTTCGCGGAAACGACTCTGGGGAACCGGTGGTTATACTCGATCTGGTACCGAATCGTATTAGAATGAGATACAGAACGACGCTGCTTCGGCAAAGCGAGTAAGGACTTCCAGTCCTGCGCTGCTTGCTCAGCATTCTGTTCTTTGGCCGCCTTCGCTGTCTCTCCAGGCTTGTAAGCCAACAATGAGCCGCCCGGACCACGACTAGCAGCCAGCTCGCTTTCTGCTGCAGGTGTCAATGGTACCTATAAACATATATTGTGATATAAAAGTACAAAGTTAGTCACTAACAGATAACACCTCATTAGGTTAATGAGCAATTCAAAACAATGCTCATGTCCATTATAAAGTTGTTAAGTGGAAAACACAAAGGTAAGAAACTTTGCTCATTAAGCTAATGAGACATACTTTACATTACAAGCTAATGATACATATTTTATTCATTTATTGATCAAGTACGGTTGTCAATGTGAGTTTATGCCTACTTCTTTAGTTTATGCCTACTACATTCCTCTCGATGGCTCAACTTCCAGTGCTGCTTCGCACAATCACGTGAACAATATACTGCTTGTCGACAGCCACCACATCGTTTCTGTCCTTGTTTACCACAATTTAAACAGAGACACTGGTGTGCTGACACCGAGGACTTTCCGAACCGATCTTTGTTCGCCTCCCGAACAGCAGATTCTGTGAAGCATGCGGTCCAGCCGTGTGGAAGCTTTACTGGTGAATTAAAGTCGGTTGTGCCGGAATCCTGCAGTATAGGGAAAAAAAGAAAAACTGCTCATTAACCTAATGAGGCTTTTTGTTCAAGCTTTGGTCAGTCATCGAAATTATCGGGTAAATCAGTCAGGCATGTCATATAATGACAGTATGTACCATACAGACTATATAGAAAAAAGAAAACACGACAAGGTCAGAAAGTTTGCAAAACTGCTCATTAACCTAATGAGGCTTTTTGTGCAAGCTTTGGTCAGGCATCAAAATTATCGGGTAAAACAGTCAGGCATGTCATATTATGACAGTAGGTACCATACACACTATAAAGAGTAAAAACACGACAAATTCAGAAAGTTTGCAAAACTGCTCATTAACCTAATGAGGCTTTTTGTTCAAGCTTTGGTCAGTCATCGAAATTATCGGGTAAATCAGTCAGGCATGTCAATAATGACAGTATGTACCATACAGACTATATAGAAAAAAGAAAACACGACAAGGCCAGAAAGTTTGCAAAACTGCTCATTAACCTAATGAGGCTTTTTGTGCAAGCTTTGGTCAGTCATCGAAATTATCGGGTAAAACAGTCAGGCATGTCATATTATGACAGTAGGTACCATACACACTATAAAGAAAAAAAAACACGACAAGTTCAGAAAGTTTGCAAAACTGCTCATTAACCTAATGAGGCTTTTTGTGCAAGCTTTGGTCAGGCATCGAAATTATCGGGTAAAACAGTCAGGCATGTCATATTATGACAGTAGGTTCCATACACACTATAAAGAAAAAAAAACACGACAAGTTCAGAAAGTTTGCAAAACTGCTCATTAACCTAATGAGGCTTTTTGTGCAAGCTTTGGTCAGTCATCGAAATTATCGGGTAAATCAGTCAGGCATGTCATATAATGACAATATGTACCATACAGGATATAAAGAAAAAGAAAACAAGACAAGTTCAGAAAGTTTGCAAAACTGCTCATTAACCTAATGAGGCTTTTTGTTCAAGCTTTTTTAAGACACAATAATAATTAAAGAAATGACAAATAATTTAAAAGTTTTTACAGGGTTCTCAAAAATATTTGAACTTACCGCGGTTGGAAGTACTCCAGTGCCACCCATCTCCGAATCGATTGAGTCCTCCAAGAGACTGTATGGTTCTATAGACTTCTCAGGACAC
This sequence comes from Cymbomonas tetramitiformis, assembly GCA_001247695.2. Taxonomy (NCBI): domain Eukaryota; kingdom Viridiplantae; phylum Chlorophyta; class Pyramimonadophyceae; order Pyramimonadales; family Pyramimonadaceae; genus Cymbomonas; species Cymbomonas tetramitiformis. The sequence goes on from LGRX02008590.1 coordinate 51,737, forward strand.
TTCCAGAATTCTTTGTTCTCGGAATTTCGCCACATTTCATTCAAAAAAGAACTGTAAGCAGCAGCAAGAACTCTGTTCGCTGCTCGTTCAACAAGCTCATCCAGCCTGTTCTTGCGCGCTGTGTAAGAAGGCGCTATATTGCTAATCAGCATATTTTCAGCGTCAAGACGGACAGCCATATGCTCATGCGCGCGTTCGCCCATTGTCAGCACGTACACCGGAGTATTGCCGCCGCCGGCTGGCGCAGGGCCAGCGAAAGAGATACGAAGGTGCTCATCGGCGTTTGCTGGCAAAAGAGGCAAGTTTCTCTGAACTGTACCGCCATCGGCAGTTGCGAGAAAAACTGAGAGTCGCAGCCAATGGCCCTGTAAAGAAGGCACGCGCTCAACAGACCGCTGCTTGTCGGGTAGCTGTATTACGTTTTCTGCGCTCAACAATGCGCGAAATTGGTCCACAGTTGCCATTATTTTGATTCACGCAAAAGTAAAAAAAAAAAGGCGATGAGCTGTAAGCGGTGTTATGCAAAGTAGGTTTTTGATTGTGAGGAAGACTGGTCGAGTTTATGAAATTTCAATAAGTTCCGTGCTCTCGTCATCAAAATCCGAGAATTGCGAATCGAAGTATTTTATTGGACGGGCCGAAAGCGACAAAGAACTTGAATCTGCATTCATGTTCTCGATTTCGATTGATGACATCTGCACTCGATCCGGGAACTTGAGTACAGAATGATGTAATTGGGCAAAGTTTAGTCGATCGATCCGATGAATTTAATATGACCGACCGTAATATTCAAATTCAAAGTCATCGGCTGTCGCCCCTGACGAAACTCGGAATGAACTCTTGTCGTTTTCATTTCACGGAAATCTGCTCCATAAGATTTTTGGACTATTTTTCTGATGGGGCCGTTCTGGCAAATAGCTGACGAAGCTATCGACGAAGTTATTGACCTTTCACAGCCTGCAATATACTACACCCAGAAGGAAGACGATATCATAGAAATAGAAACCGACGTATTTCGCTCATCGCCAGTTAACGCTCGTCGCTCATCGCTATACAAAACTATTTGCGACGATGAGATATTATGCTTTCCGTGCGTTGAAACGCCAATGCACTCGAAAAGCGCAGAAACTCCAATGACTGCAAACTTGCAAAAGACTAGCGACTCACGCGCGACTCAGCGCTCATCGGACTCTGATGACACAATAAACACGCAAGAGTCTAGTACGCGAAAGATCACAAGTGTTGACTTCAATGAGATAACGCAAAGCCTTGAAGCAAGCTTTAGTTCGTACTCCGTGGGTGACGAAAAGAGTGAAAGTGTGCTGAATGGGAAAACAACTAAGGTCGGTAAAGAACGAGCAGTTTACACATCAGCAAAAAGAAAACCCAAAGAAAAGAGTCAAATAACAATCAAAGAACGAAACCTTTCACAGTCCGACATAGAAAGTATTGCAATTTATCGGTGCAAATGCAAATCGTTTTGCTCATTAATGTTTCACACATCAGCCTTAGCAGCTCAACGCAAAATGTTTTGGGACTTGTCTCAAAAAGATCGTAAAGAATGGATGATAAGAGATCTTATGAAGAGCGGAACCAGAACTTGTGACTCAAGGTTCATATTTATGTTCTTCATATGTGACAGACCGGTAAGTATGCCAAAACTGCTCATTAGCTTAATGAGCGGTTTACCTTCCTTTTTATAGAATTCCCTTGAAGAATAACTTTTTGTTCATATTCCTGAAATTTTGCCAAAACTGCTCATTAAGCTAATGAGCAGGTTTTCTTCTTTCTTTTAGAATTCCCTTGAAGTATAAATGTTTGTGCATATTCCTGAAATTTCGCCAAAACTGCTCATTAAGCTAATGAGCAGGTTTTCTCTTTTTTTATAGAATTCCCTTGAAGTAAAAATGTTTGTGCATATTCCTGAAATTTTGCCAAAACTGCTCATTAAGCTAATGAGCAGGTTTTCTCTTTTTTTATAGAATTCCCTTGAAGTATAAATGTTTGTGCATATTCCTGAAATTTTGCCAAAACTGCTCATTAAGCTAATGAGCAGGTTTTCTTCTTTTTTATAAATTTCCCTTGAAGTATAAATGTTTGTGCATATTCCTGAAATTTCGCCAAAACTGCTCATTAAGCTAATGAGCAGGTTTTCTTCTTTTTTATAAAATTCCCTTGAAGTATAAATGTTTGTGCATATTCCTGAAATTTTGCCAAAACTGCTCATTAAGCTAATGAGCAGGTTTTCTTCTTTTTTATAGAATTCCCTTGAAGTATAAATGTTTGTGCATATTCCTGAAATTTTGCCAAAACTGCTCATTAAGCTAATGAGCAGGTTTTCTTCTTTTTTATAGAATTCCCTTGAAGTATAAATGTTTGTGCATATTCCTGAAATTTTGCCAAAACTGCTCATTAAGCTAATGAGCAGGTTTTCTTCTTTGTTATAGAATTCACTTTGCTTGTATATTTACAGGTGTGCTCGGCATTCTACCAGAAGGTTTACAAAATAAGCCAAGGATATTTCTGCGACGTGCGCGAGCGGGTTCTCTCTGGAAGAACAAATTTCATTCACGGGCTGACGGGCAGCGAGGCAAATCGGCGTTTGTCCAACAAAAAATCAAATGTCGTCGCCTTCGTGAAGAAATATGCGGAAGAACAGGGTGAACCCCAGCCACATAAACCTGAGACGCATCTCCCGTCGGGGAAGACAAGAGAAGAGATTTGGGATGATTATCTTGATTCCTTATCTATTCACGACCGCAAATCCAAGGAAGTCTCCTTGCCGTACTTCTACGAAATCTGGAAAGACGAGTTCAAATCTTGGCTCAAAGTTCCGAAGTGCAAGCGTTTTTCGCAGTGCAGTGTATGTGCTTCGATCAAACTCTTGAAGGAGGGCACACCTAAATCCCAGCACGGTAAGCTAAATTCTGAAAAATATAGTATTTGCATTCGTTTTACGTTGTTTTAGAAGTTTGTATATTAAAACGTTTTTTTTTTCAGGTCAATACGACAAAATGCGAGAGGTGCACCTTAACCAAGCGCGTGCCGAACGTGAGAAGTTCTACAAACACGGCCGAAAATCCAACATGACTAAGAGCATCAAGGAAAACAAGACGTGGTGGAAATATTCCTCTGTCATCATTGACGGGATGACCCAATGGACGACGCGCCTGCCGCATTTCAGGCGCATGCCATCATATCTGGACCGAAAGGACTTCTTGGACGTGCACAATATGGGTAGCATCATCGAAAACGTTGGCCGGTTTATGGACTTCAACTACGCGAATTACGGTGACGACGCCAACTTCCTGCTGAACGTGCTGCATCGTGACGTCACTCGAATTCAAGAGCACCGTCGTAAAGGGGATGGCGAGGAACCGTACCCGATGCCGGAAGTGTTATACGTCCAGCTTGACAACGTGGGCACCAACAAGAGCATTATGCTTTTGGCGTATATCTCTTGGTTGGTTATGTCTGGCGCGTTCAAGAAGGTGAAGGTGAACTTCCTAATCGTCGGCCACACCCACGAGAACATCGACCAGATGTTCTCGCGTTTTTCTGTGCGCTTAAAACGCAAGCTTGCGATGACCCTTGACGAAATGATGGAAATCGCAAAGGAGTGTTTCTCGGATGGCATCTTCACGACCGCGGTGGCGAAAGTGCACGATTTGAAGACCTGGTTCGGTGGTCGCTACGAGAACGTCTGTGGCATCTCCACGCAGCAGACCTTCAAAGCGTTCAAGAACGAGGCCGGCGAAGTGGTCGTGCAATACAAGATGTATTCCACCGACAAGAAGTGGCTACCAGAGGAGGGCCTCAAGGTGTTGAACTCTATGCCCGAGAACCTGCCTGATTTTGTCAAACCGAAAGCCTTCTCCGAAGAAGGGCTTACGAAGCTCGAGGATCTGGTGGACGGGATGCGGACCATTTATTTGAGTACGACGTTTACACCTACCCACGAGGCGTGGTGGGCGGAGCTGTTGAGGAAGCAACGAAAGCTGACCGAGGAGGGCATTTTCGAGGAGCCCAATGTCCCGTTCGTTTTGCCGAGCAAATTGCACGCACGTCTGAATGCCCCTTTGGTGCATGCCCTGGAAGCTCCTCTCAGACGCGCCGAAGCTCAGATGCCAGCAGCAGCAGAAATTCCAGCCCGAATTCAAGAACGCGTAGAACGTGCACCGATTGCCGTGTACACGGGCAAACGTAAGGCGGTGAATCGGGCTGCTAGAAAAGCAGAAGCGTACGTGGCCAACCCGGTATGGGAGGTTTCGTTCGATCAGATGACCGTAAACAGCTACGCCGTTTGCTTCGGAGAAATCACGGGCGTGAAGGCCAACGATGTATGCCAATTCCGTGTCAAGCTCAACGGCAAAGAATGGTCGGACCCCCTGATGCTTGTCCGAGTGCATGCACGGATTGTCTACGCGAAGGAGTTGAAGTACAAGTACCTGAAAGTGAAGACATACACGGACACTAAGGAGCGAAGACTCGGAAAGGTGTTGGCAGCGAAAGCGGGAGCCTTCTGGGAGAACGCATCCGATACGCCGTCAACTGAGCCCTTCAAAAGTGCAGAGATATTGCTAGCGTGGAACATCGCAGCTAACGAAGCAAAAGGTTGTATCCCATATGAGCAGTATGGGCAACTTATAGTCGCACTGCTGGCGCAAAGAGCCAAGAAAAGACGAATTGATAACGGGCAAGTGGAAGAAACAGTAGGCGATGAAGACACGATAGCGAAAACGAGGAAAATGAGCTAGACGACGGTAGCGATGTTGAAATGTGAATAGAATCAGCCGACTAAGACGCACGAAATAGATGTACATAATGTAAATACGATTATTAGAGAAATCTGATATGGCAATTGCTCATTTCTTTTGTATGTCATGCTCGCTACCATTTACATCACAGAAAATAAATTGCATGCATCACCGTGTCTTGGAAACATTTTCCTACGTGTCTTGTAATTTTACCGTTGCGGAGGCCTGCGAGCAAAATTATTTTCAACATTAACTTTTTCAGCACATATATTTTCTAAATATCGCAAAAAACAGCTAATGTCAATTATCTACCCTAATGTCAATTTCATCGAATAGCGTGTTAATAGGTACTTGCATGTTATGTTAGGGTCACTATTAGGGTTTTGTAACGCGTATTACTTATGATTATGCCAACGTGGGTAAAATGCCATTCAACATTCAACAAGTTCGTTAGTACATCGTAGATTCATACTACACATATGCTCTAAATTGATGTGGCCGTTAACCCCTAAATGGCGGACGGAATCACGTATTATTCCAAGGGGGAATGATAGGGTTTTGGGTTTGGGTATGTACCGAACGTTATACAAATCGCATTGGGTCATTATTTAACATTTCGGAAACTAGACTCGAAGCAATTTTCGGTGATTTATCGTTTGATGGGATCCGCATGCTGATTGGTGAGCTACACTTCTCGCAAGATGGACAATTCACTTAATTTTCGCTCCGCGAAACATAAATATTTTAAGAATGCTTCAATCATATCCATGTATGATACCTCACAAGTGCACCATCACCCAAAAAATGTCACTTCTATTGTTGGGGAAGGGTCTACAATCGCTTGACCCCTACCATTGAAGCATACGACCTCCATTGATCCGCGAATACCACATGCCTAACAGGCGTTTTTCCGAGATATTTGGGCTTTTAGATAGGGTTTGGTTTACATATCCTACTCACAATGTACTAAAGATATGCACATGAAAATTTACAGTCCTATTCCATGATTGCCAAGGAGGATACTTGCCAACTCACACGGCATACCATACACGTTTTCGGTGTTACCTTCAAATTTGGATTTGGATTTTGTAAGCAGAAGATATTCACGAATTGGTAAACGTGAAAAAAACAGGTGATTCCAAAATCGCTTTAGGGGTTAA
>LGRX02008591.1:0-46022 GCA_001247695.2 Cymbomonas tetramitiformis
ACACGTGGCGCAGCAGTCGGGAGCCTCTGGAGTCTACAGTCTGCGCGGCACACGTGGCGCAGCAGTCGGGAGCCTCTGGAGTCTACAGTCTGCGCGGCACACGTGGCGCAACAGTCGGGAGCCTCTGGAGTCTACAGTCTGCGCGGCACACGTGGCGCAGCAGTCGGGAGCCTCTGGAGTCTACAGTCTGCACGGCACACGTGGCGCAGCAGTCGGGAGCCTCTGGAGTCTACAGTCTGCGCGGCACCGTGGCGCGGGGTGATGGGAGCGACCTCATTCATCTTTCCGATGCGTCCTTTGAAGAACAGCAGCTGGGGACGCTCCTCCCCTTCCGATAGGGGTGCGCCATTCACCCGAAATGGCGACCCTGTGTGTGGGGAGTTCAGTGGAGCAGGCACCACGATATCTTGCCCCGGCCGAAAGCATGGGCCATGGTCGAAGTATGGCCTGCCGCCCTCCCTTAACCCCAAGCGCATCAGCCGCTTGCAACCCTCGTGTCCAAGGCGGTGCCTGAGAGAGCCCACACCCCAATCATTAGGATAGCTTTGGCATCCGAGGATGACAAGGTGTGGGTGCCGAGGTAGTTAGGCATGTACCACACCACCCTGGGGCGTCATCCAGGGGCGTCATCCAACACTACCGCAGAGCGATAAGCGCACCCGAGAAACATGTGATGAGAACGTGGATGAAGCCAGGGGAGGGGGCAGAGCTATCTAGCGCATGGGCTCACAGAAGCCAGGCCGGGATGAAGCTGCCTGTAAACCCATGCCGACGAGCTTGGGGTCACGTTGTATAGGGCCCTATTGAACAGTGGTCGCAGAAATGATGTATCCATCGCGCTCCTCCAGGGCGTGACTCGGGGCAGCCTGGAGCCTTCTAGCTGCCTCAAGTGAGTGCTGAAGACGCCCACAGGTCCGCTTGGGTCAGCGGCTCAGGCCAGCGGCTCGGGTCAGCGGCTCAGCGGCCTGGCAGCGGCTCAGCGGCTCAGGGTCAGCGGCTCGGGTCAGCGGCTCAGCGGTCAGCGGCTCGGTCAGCGGCCTGGCCAGCGGTCCCGGGCTCAGCGGCTCAGGTCAGCGGCTCAGGCAGCGGGTCGGCTCGGGTCAGCGGCTCGGAGCCAGCGGCCCGGCTCAGCGGCGGTCAGCGGCTTGGGTCAGCGGCCTGGGTCCGCGGCTCGGGTCAGCGGCTGGTCAGCGGCTCAGGTCAGCGGCTCAGGCCAGCGGCTTAGGTCAGCGGCCTGGCTCGGTCAGCGGCTCGCAGCGGCCCGGGTCAGCGGCTCGGGTCAGCGGCTCGGGCGGCTCGGGTCAGCAGCCTCGGGCCAGCGGCTCCGGGCAGCGGCCTGGTCAGCGGCCCGGTCAGCGGCTCAGGCCAGCGGCTCCGGTCAGCGGCCCGGGGTCAGCGGCCCAGGTCAGCGGCCTGGGTCAGCGGCTCGGGTCAGCGGCTCAGGCTCAGCGGCTCAGGTCAGCGGCTCGGGTCAGCGGCTCCGGTCAGCTGCCCGGGTCAGCGGCTCGGGTCAGCGGCGAGGGCGCGAGGGAGCGCAGCATCCATCGAAGGGACATCAGGGGATGGATGCTCCATGAGGTACCGCCCTTACTTCCGGTCCACAGGCATGCTGCTCCCTCGACACAACCATGCCCGGAGCGCAGGCCGCTGTCACCAGCCTGGAGCGCAGGTTATTGGAATCTGCAGTGTCTGCTGATCAGTTTGATGTAAAGCATGACTGTCTAGGCCTTGCACAGTAGTCAGGATGCTCAAACCCTGAAGGAACCCTAAAGAAACCCTATGAAACCCTTAGATCTAGATTTGTAGATCTGCTGAACTAATCGTGGCCGTTGGATCATATGATGACCATCGGCAAGACACAGTGTGTAATAGTTCATCGGCCCATCGCAGACGTGTCACTGCAGTCGTTATGAACTCGGCAGTGGCACGTCAGACTCTATTTAGTGAACTTTCACTTAGACTGCCCAATCAGTAATGATTGGGCGCTAATGTTCGTGGCGTTTCGAGCTACAAACTGATATATCTTTTGAGAATGAAAGTTTACGCTTGCTTTTGCAAATTACCCTGCATAGAATTCCAAAAGGTTATGGGCCCACTTACGATTTGTAAGTGAGTTCCATTTTGTTTATCACGCAAATTTTCCGCTGCACGTAAGAGAATTCATTATGGTTAAGGGTAAGAGCTATAGTCAAGCGACGACACCGTCACCTCCTGGTGGCGCGCCAGCATATGAGGAGAAGCCTGGCGAGTCGTCTTTGCGAGATATTGCGCTGAGTGGTCAGCAGGAGCAAATCTCGGCGCTTACGGAAATGGTGAAAGGCTTGAGTTCTCAGCTATACGAGTTTCGCAACCTTAATCAGACAGTTCCCCGCGCCACTGTCCCTGTGGACCAACATCTCAATTCGTCGCCCGCTGGTGGGCGACGTCCTTTACCAATTCTTTCTGATATGACTAAGGGGCTTTCCGCGGACTCGTACTTTTCTGGCAAGGAAACTGACCAGGAAGGAATTTGGGACGAGTTGCTTGCGAAAATTAAGCCCTCTTTGCGCCACCCTTCTCTTGCGCTACTGCTCTCGGAATCTACTCCGCTCCATATGGTGAGGGGGGATGACTCCTATCTTGAGGAAGCGAATCAGCTGTTTTATGACTTCCTCTGCCGTGTTACCACTGGCACTGCGAACGCTGTCGTTCGCAGCTACGAACAACATTCTGACGGTCACGGAGCCTGGCTTGAGCTATCCAAATTGCGACGCAACACCAGCGTCGTCTACTTCATCTCCCAAGTGGATAAACTGCTGTCGCTACCAAATCAACTCTCGAGACTTGCCCCTCCTCTTCCAACGTTTCTGGAGTCGAAGGAGACTCTTCGGCGTGTACGCGAGTACTCCGCGAACGCGCGCGTTACTCCTTCTGGCAAGCCTCTGTGTATGGAGACAGTTGAGACCATATTTTCTGCCATGGCTATTGTGCGGCTGCACCCCGAATATATGCTCCTCAAAGCCAAATTCATGTCTGAGACCCTGCCGACCGCGAGTGTGCTGTCGGACCAAGTCACATCTCACTACGACACCATACTCGCCCCGCGTGCTGCTGTGGCGCAAACTGCCCACGCGCTGGATACTGAATCTGAGACTGCTGGTGCTATTGCTGACGACAGGCGTAAGCAGGAGGAGGCGAAGCGGCTGCGACTGGCTGTCAAAGTCCCGTGCCCTGTCTGTCACAGGCGTGGGCACCCTGCTAAGGACTGTTTCATCAAGAACGTCGAGAAGCGGGAGGCGTTCTTCAAGAAGGCTTCCCCGACTACCAAGGCAGCAATTCTCAAGAGGGTGGCGGACTATGAGAAGCATGGTAGCTTACCGAAGCCTGGTGAACATCTTGGTGCTGCAGCTGGGCAATCTGAACTTTATCCTGGACTGGAAGAGAGTGGTGAGGCCCTTTTTGCCATTCGGGAGGCTGGTCCATCTGACTTGCACCCTGGTCTGGACGAGACCGGTGAAGATATATATGCCAGTTCCTTGGGGTCTGGACTATTGGAATCTGGTCATTCTAGCATCTCTGGCTCGCTGACCCTTTGCCCGGCCCCGGGCCAGCTATCGACGTGTGGCCGGAGCTCTGTACTGGTGGAGTCATCATTACCGGACGGTACACAATCTGCCCTGAGCTCAGGGCCAGCTGAGGCTGGTAATCTCAACATCTCTGGGTCACTGCCTTCCAGCTCGGCCCCGTGCAAGCCCTGGATATCTGGTGGGGGCTCTGTACCTGAGGAGTCCCAGTCCTCTGTGTTCCCGGTATTCAATTACTACTCTGTCCTGACGGAGGTGGGCGAGCCTGAGGTTGTTGTATCCCACACTGCTGGTGAGTACACTGGGGACAATGAGGGCACTGTGAGTGCACCTCGTGTGGAATTGTCTTCAGTGGGGCGCCCTCCTCGCAGGGCCAAGAAGAAGCACCACTGCTACGTTCCCAACAAGCATTCTCCTGTGCTCAGCCGTCGTCACCGCACCAAGGTTGTACCTATTTATGACTCGTGGGTCTACATTGATGTCCTCACTGCCTTCTTCCCTGACAAGGCTCGCCTGAAGAGGACACAGGCCCAGTGGGATGATGGACGTGATCAGCACTTGGGTGACACTTTCCAGATATCCCCGAGGCAGTTATGGTTCAAGCCTGGATTGCAACGGTGGCACTCTATCATGATGGCCGGGTCGGTGGAGATATTCCTTCGTGCTCACCACATACTTGACAGGGGTACTACTCTTCCTCGTGGTGTTGGGCACACTGTCAGTGCCAAGAAGATCCTCTGCCAGCTCCATGTCATCAGGCAGGCCACGGATGACATGGACATATTACTGAAGCTGGAGTCTGTCATGGTGCGCACCTCGCTGGTAGACCTGCATAGCTGGGCGTCTGAGCTCGGGGGGGCCACCAGGACCTTGATACAGGCAGTGGAGGACTTTGGAGGCATGCTATTCCTCGGTGAGGGGTGGGGCACCAGTGCCTGGCCTGAGTACTCGGATTCTGGCTCGGATGATGATGCCTCGATGCCAGACCTGGAGGATGCCTGTGACTCTGACGAGGAGGAGGAGGATATGTACCCTGGGCACTCTGACGAGGAGGATATGCACCTTGGACAGCCAGTTGAGAGTGATTCTGGGTCTGTTGCCAGCCTTGTTTCAGGTTCGGACTCTGACTCAGGTGATGGTGATTCTCTACCAGACCTGGAAGGTGCCTCTGACTCTGACGAGGAGGAGGAGGATATGTACCTTGGGCACTCTGACGAGGAGGAGGAGGACATGAGCCTTGGGCAGCCCGTTGAAGGAGTGGGTTACAACCCCTCTGATGATTGGGCCTCTGGACTGCTTTCTCCACCTCGCAAGATTCGCTTCTGTTCTGTGGCTCTGGTCCCCAGTAGCTACTATGAGGACCACTGTGAGGGCCACTGCGATGATGCCTGTGATGACCTCGTCACGGACTTGGACTTGGACTCTGACCCATGTGGTGAGTGTGCTTGGGTGCCTTGTGATGCTTGGGCATCTGGTGTGTATTGTGCCCCTGATGCTGACCATGCTCAGGTGGCATGTGGTGCGAGTGCTGGCAGAGGTGGCACTCAGTTCGCTGTAGACAAGAGTGCTGTTATCGACAGTGGCGCCACCAAGCACATCTTCAACTCTGTCCGGGTGTTCAATGCGGACTATGACACTGCAGCCTGTGAGACCTTCAGTGTGGTGCAGAGTCAGTCTGTGAGCTCCTCTGGCAGTGGCTCGGTGACCTTTGCCAAGAAGGATGTGAAGTCTGGGCGCATGGTTGGGCTACAGCTCCTTGGCACACACTGCATACCTGGACAGCCCTTCAACCTCTTATCGGTGGTGGCGCTCGAGGATGCAGGTTTTCTTGTGGACTTTGGGGCCAGAACTGTGTCCAAAGGGGGGGTGGTGTTCTCCTTTGCCAGAGTTGGCAACCAGTACATTATGCATGAGGACACATATGAGACTTTGGACACCCATCTAGCCTGTGCTGCCAAACATACTGATGATCAACGAGACCGCTCTGACTGGAAATTTGAGGACACCAAGCCTCACTTCACCACTCATGGCCCTTTCCTCCTGGAACTATTTTCCTCTGATGACAACCACATCCTGGATGACTACTGTACCATTACTGACACATGTTTTGGTAAGGATTGGGCTGGCAGGCATTGCTATGGGAACCCGCCATTCGACCATGATATCATCCTACAGTGTCTCCAGAAGGCCCTCACTGACTTTGACAGAGACCCTTCCAACACCAAATTTATGTTTATATTGCCTAAATGGGTCACAGCGAGCTGGTGGAGCTTGATCTCTCGCTTTGATATTATTCATGAATACCCTGCTGGTGCTAAGATCTTCTCCGCACCGAGGGAGTCATGCTACAACGTGGCCAATCTGGAACCCTGTGGCGAAGATCGTGTGTGGATTGAGGACACCAAGTGGCCAGTGGTGGTTTTGTTCAAGGACTCGCACACTACAGAGCAGCTTGACATCAAGTTGCTACAACATGTGAGGCTGGGTCACATTGGTGACAAGTCTGTTGATCACATGTTCGCTCAGAATATTCCTATGAGTATCAGTGAGTCACAATACTCTGGCAGCCCGGTACAGCATTGCCCCGAGCGGTGCATTGCCTGTAGGCTGACCAAGGCCATCAGGCCCTCTGTGAAACCCACTGGGAGAGAGCTATCCAAGGAGCTGGGGAATCTTGTATGGTCAGACACATGTGGACCATTCAGGACCAGTGCTGGGGGGTACAGATGGTTCGTGCTGTTTGTTGATGACTCCACTACCTGGATATGCATATTCTTTCTCAAGCTCAAGTCTGACTATCTCAAGGCCTTCAAGCTATACCTGCAGGAGGTGAAGCGCCTGAGAAGCACCATGAACCTGTCCAGCGAGTACCACATGGTGCTCCACACTGACGGTGACAGTACCATGATTGCTGGGCAAACTGCAGCATTTTGTGAGGAGCATGGTATTGAGCAAAGGCATGGCTCCCCATACCTGCATGAGAACCAGGCAAGGGTAGAGAGGTCACACCGAGATGTACAAGTTATGGCCAGAGCCCTCCTACTGACTTCTGGATTTGGTGTGGACATGTGGCCCCTGGCCACCCGCCATGCGGTGTACATCCTTAACCGTGTATTCCGAAAATCTCTGGGGTGGACTTCAGCTTACTACCTCATCAGGAAGAAGCATGCGGACTTGTCCCAGCTGCGAGTATTTGGGTGCATGGCCTACCCCTTTATTGACCCCACGATTCGTGAACATAAGCTTAGCAACCGGGCACGTGAACTCAGATATGTGGGACATTCTGAGGTATCATCTGCCTATCTCCTGTATGATCATGAGTCTGGGAAGGTGGTCAACTCTGGTATGGTGACTTTCTCGGAGAGGCTGGACAAGCTGGGCAAGGTGGTGACCACATGGGATCCGTCTGCGGTGACCCCTCTCAAGACCAACTTCATGGTCACCACTCTGGATGCGCCCTACAAAGATCCACCGCCTACACTATTGGAGACTGCTGTATTGGAGCAGGGTGTGTACTTACCTGAAGACAGTGATGAGATTGTGGCTGTGGTGAAGGTGGAGACCTCTGATGATGTGTGCTGGGTGAGCTTGAGCTCATATCTCAAGCCAGGCAGTGATCGCCTGTCTCTATTGAGGGATTGCCCTTCATATGGGAGTATCAATGCTCACTATCCACTGTTCACTGAGGTACGTGCTGTCACTGGGAAGGGGGACTCTGAGGAGGCCATGATTTGTGGACGCGCTATTGCACCTCATGCTCAGCCTTACTGCGTGGTCCTCCTCACCAACTTCACCATCATGGACCTACCTGCTGGAGACGTGCGATTTCCACCCACACACACATGCCTGGGTGTTCAGGCTGCAGAGACACCCACTGTGCAGAGCTCCCTACTGCCTGAGGGAGTCACTGAGCCAAAAAGTTACTCACAGGTCCTGAGTCCACCTGACTGTACTGAGCGGCTCAACTCTATTCAAGATGAGCTGGAGGCACTGGTACAGATCAAGAAGGCCTTACTGATGATGGACGAGGAGGAAGTACCTGCTGGGGTAAAGTTGCTGGAAATGTCTCTGGTACTCAAGGTCAAGCTGGACAAAAACAGGCAACTCCTGAAGAGGAAAAGCCGGGTGTGTGTGCGGGGCAACAAACAGGAGTATGGGGTGGACTATTATGACACTTTTGCGCCGTGCACACAGCTGTCATCTGTCAGGATTGTTATCACCCTCGCCCTGAACCTTGGCTTGGTGGTTTATCACATGGACGTGGACACTGCCTTCCTGAACTCGGTGCTTGAGGAGGACCTGTATGTTCGCCTTCCCCGAGGACTAGTCTATGGGGGGCACTGGTGTGCCAAGCTGCTCAAGGCAGTATATGGACTGAAGCAGGCTGGCAAAGAGTGGTTTGACATCTCCGATGCGTTCATCATGGGCTATGACTCCATGATGCAGAGGAGCGACGTGGAGCCATGTCTGTACTTCATCCGGGACACCGCTCTCCAGGTCATCATTCTGGCCTACGTGGACGACTACCTGGTGGCCACCGATGACAAGTCTTGGTATGACACCTTTGTGGCCACTTTCCACGCACAGTATGCGTGCAAAGATCTTGGGGTGTTGGACTTGGTCATGGGTATCGGGGTGCGCTGGGGAAGTGATACAACATACTTATCTCAGTCTGGTTATATCTCCCAGATCATCAACACCTATGGCCTGGATGAGGCCAAGCAAGCAAGTGCGCTGCGCTGGCTCCTGCTGATAGTAAAGGATCCATGCCTTACCGAGCTCTTTTGGGGCAGCTGCAGTGGGTGGCTCGCTGCAGCAGGCCTGACATTATGGCAGCAGTATCAGTCCTGTCAAGGTTCTGCGCTACATATGGTCCAGAGCACTTTGTGGCCCTGAAGCAGGTGGTCAGATATCTGAAGGGCACCAGGGAGTACGAGCTGGTGTTGCGCACTGTTTCAGTGCTTGGGGGGGTAGGCACTGGACCAAGCAGACCGTTGCCTCTCTCCATCTACACCGATTCTGATTATGCAGGGTGCAAAGTAACCAGAAGAAGTACTTCTGGTATCGCTGTCTTCCTCTGTGGGAGTCTGGTTATTTTCTCGTCTATGATCCAGAAGTGTGTGTCCCTGTCTACTACTGAGGCTGAGATCATAGCCATGTCAGAGGGAGCTCGGGAGGTGAAGTATGTCCTCAACGTGCTGGACTCACTGGTGGACATATGCAGACCAGTGCCTATGTACTGTGACAACCAGGGAGCTATCCACCTGGCCACTGACTACGTGAACAACTCCCGGTCCAAGCACATTGAAGTGAGGAACATGTACATCAGGGAGCTGGTCAAGGCCAAGGACACTGAGGCGCTGTACACTGGGACTGATGACAACACCTCTGACATCATGACCAAACCTCTGGCACTCCCTATATTTCGTGTACACAGAGAGCGACTGGGTGTCATGAACCTGCCTCGTGGAGACCAATGAAGACTGAAGGGGCACCATCCCCACAAACTGGAGCTGAAGGGGCACCATCCCAAGAACTGGGCATTGCTGACTGAAGGGGCACCATTCCCAAGAACTGGCAGTAGGACAACTAGACAGTCACCCTTTAGAAGGGGTATTGGAATCTGCAGTGTCTGCTGATCAGTTTGATGTAAAGCATGACTGTCTAGGCCTTGCACAGTAGTCAGGATGCTCAAACCCTGAAGGAACCCTGAAGAAACCCTATGAAACCCTTAGATCTAGATCTGCAGATCTGCTGAACTAATCGTGGCCGTTGGATCATATGATGACCATCGGCAAGACACAGTGTGTAATAGTTCATCGGCCCATCGCAGACGTGTCACTGCAGTCGTTATGAACTCGACAGTGGCACATCAGACTCTATTTAGTGAACTTTCACCTAGACTGCCCAATCAGTAATGATTGGGCGCTAATGTTCGTGGCGTTTCGAGCTGCGAACTGATATATCTTTTGAGAATGAAAGTTTACGCTTGCTTTTGCAAATTACCCTGTATAGAATTCCAAAACAGGCCGCTGTCACCAGCCCGGAGCGCAGACCGCTGTCACCAGCCCGGAGCGCAGACCGCTGTCACCAGCCCGGAGCGCAGACCGCTGTCACCAGCCCGGAGCGCAGACCACTGTCACCAGCCCGGAGCGCAGGCCGCTGTCACCAGCCCGGAGCGCAGGCCGCTGTCACCAGCCCGGAGCGCAGGCCGCTGTCACCAACAGCCAGGCGTCACCAGCCCGAGCGCAGGCCGCTGTCACCAGCCCGGAGTGCAGGCCGCTGTCACCAGCCTGGAGCGCAGGCCGCTGTCACCAGCCCGGAGCGCAAGCTGCCGTCACCAGTCGGCTCCTGGAGCTCCCAGCGAGCTACCGGACAGCGGCGGGTGAGACCTCAGGTCCGAGACGCCCACTCTTCTGCCACCGGCCCATGTGGCCGGGGACTGCTCACCTGAAGCCGGCAGTTGCAGAGTCTGTGTAGAGCCCCCAATGTGAGAGGAGGATGGAGGGCTGCAAGGCGGTTGGGATGCCGCGGCCTCGGGGATCCTCGCAGGCTCCGTGGTCACCCATCTGCACCCAGAGGTGGTCCGCGCCGCCCTTCGCGTCCCAGAAGGGCCACGTCGCCTGCAGGTAGTCCCTCACCGCCGTCCAGTAGCCCCACATGCCCTTCCACGGCCCCCCGTGAAGCCACCGCACCGCCTGCCCGAGCGCCGGCACGAAGAAGTAGTCCGCCTGCCCAACCCAAGCCTCCCCCACTCCTTCTGTGCACGGGTCTGGAGCTCCTGCGCGTGCTGCATGCTGCTCCCTGTCCCTCCTCCTCTGCGCGAACCATGCCCGCTCGTCTGGTACGGGGCTGGGCGGAATGCCTCCTCTCCCGCAGAACCGGAAAATACTTTGGGCCACGTTCGCCTCACTGATCAGCAGCTTGCATCCCCGCACTGTGTTGGATCTGTCATTCCTGCCACTGAATGGATATGCACATTAGCGGCACCATCATCAATGCCAGCCGTTGGATCTGTCATTCCTGCCACTGAATGGATGTGCACATTAGCGGCACCATCATCAATGCCAGCCGTTGGATCTGACATTCCTGCCACTGAATGGATGTGCACATTAGTGGCACCATCATCAATGCCAGCCGTTGGATCTGCCATTCCTGCCACTGAATGGATGTGCACATTAGTGGCACCATCATCAATACCCATCGTTGGATCTGTCATTCCGACACCGTGGCGTATGTGTCACTCCTGCCACTTAGTGGTCTCTTACCCCTGCCAATCTGGTGTACTGCCATCTCTACCGGTCCTTGGATTGTTGGCGAATCTGTCATCTCTGCAGATCGATGGCTGTGGCATTGGCGAATTTGTCATCTCTGCAAATCGATGGCTGTGGCATTGCTAACAGAAGACTCACACCTTCCCTCTATCTCCGCTGGCCTCCTCTTGAGACACCTGATTGTACGCCTAAATGACACACCCGCAATGTGCAGCAACTTCGGCCGGGCCTCGCCTGGCGTATGTTTTAGGTTTTCTTGTTTCAACTGGCGGCACGTAGAAACCTGAGTGCTGGGTGCGCGGGCGTGGAGCGCATCGCTTTGAACACACGAACTTGCAAAGCGGCCCGGGCGCAAGGGCGCCGCCACGTCACCTCCTTGGGATCTGTGGTGCGATGGGCACTTGCTAGGAGCCGCTCGAAGAGGAACAGCTCTGCGGGGCCCTGCTCCAGCCGCCGCCCCGCCGCCGCCTCCGGGCTCCGTCATCACCTGCGGCCCTTCTGCGGACCCCTCCGCCCCCCTCCGCCTCCCTCCGCCTCCACTTGCCTGCTGCCAGCGCCACATTCTGGCAGCCATGAAGGCGCAAAGGGGCCATGAAGGCCCTCCAAGTAGACTACTGATGGCACCTGCGGGGCCTAGCAGACCTGCCTAGTCTCCCCTCCCTTCCGCACTCCCCGAGCCACAAGCACCTGCGGCACCTAGCAAAGGTGCCTCCAGGCGCACCCGATGAACCCCTACCTGAGGGCCTAGGCCCCTGCTTGGGCGCATAGATGTTCTGTTGCCTGGGTGCCCCGCTGGCAGGGGTGAAGGGGCGGGCGATACCACGTAGAAGCCGCCTGGATACACGGACGGGTGAAGTGTGCTCCCATAGCGCCCATCCTGCATTTGCCGGGAAACCAGGGTGAACGGGGGTGTGGCAGGGGTGGGAAGGCAGGGGGGTCTCGACGAGGAGTGCTCACTTTGCTTGCTTACAGGCGGATCCGGGGTCCAGATGGCCGGCTTTGTGAGCAATTCAGATACGAGTAACAAATGTGAACACGCGCGTAAGCTCGCCGGATAAGCAACGTCCTATTGGTCGGCAGGGACCCTTCTACCTACATGACCAGAACGTACATACATCGAAGACGGTGGTCATAGCCTAGTTATGTCTTCCAGTCACGTTGACGGGATTTTTGTGCACACATATTTTCACAGCAAAATGCACGAGTTACATGATCACAGCCCTGCCTGGCAGCTGCTCGGGCGCTCGAAGGGGCGCGTGCGATCCACTTTCGGCCGAAAGTGACATTTACAGCTGAGTATTGTCACCATGACCTTGAGCCAATTGTTGTTTTCTGGATGCACACGGATAATGACTGCCATAGGAATATCCACTTGAGATCGTAGATAATGATTTATAAGCGATATTGGATATAATTGTGTAAACTTCGTCCAGACCAACGGCATCCGCCCCCTCCTGAGGGATGGAGAGGGCCTAGTAGCTGGAGGTAGGGCTCGTGTTTGGGTTGGGGAGGAAGCAACCTTGTAGGTTTCGCTGGCCACCACGTCCATCTCTGCATACAGCCAAACATTTAGCTGCGGCGGAAGCTCGTACACATAGATGCGAACTGGGCGCTGGCCCTCCACTGGCTCAGCCCCTCGAGCGTCGGCCGGGTCAGAGAAGTTGTACGGCACGTGGCGACTCGTCCCATCAGGTGTCATTATCAATCCGCAATCCGCGCCGTAGAACCCGCGGTCGCAAACGCAGAATCCCCGCTCGCACCTAGCACTCTCAAACCCCCACCATCCCTCCGCCTTCCACTCACGGGATCAGGGCATTGCAGTGGGGCGTAAAGGAATTCTGGCCACGGCTCGAGAGCTTTCTCACATCCGATCTTGTCCCCTGAAGTTATCGGTTCGCGGCGGCTTGCGATCAATCCACGGTTTCCTTTGCTAACGTAGCTCAGGTCTGGCCCTCGCGCGGCCCCGGCCTCGGACCTCGGCGCGCAAGCTCACGCGATTGTTCACAAACATTTGGAACATACCACCCCCTCCTTTTCCATAACAGGTGATCCAACTCCTACTCCCGCCCAGTCACTGTGCAAGGGCGCCCCAAACACGGGTCTGTGGCCAACAAAGCGGGAGTGCCGGGGGGAAATCAAAAGGTAACCACAAAGGTATCCAAAGGTGGCCAGAAAGGATCGGCTGCACGATGTACCCACGCCGGGGATCAAAGGATTTAGCACACACTTCGGGACACTTATCCAGATTCTCCGGAGCTCACTAGTGAAGAATGGGACCCCCTAAGCCTTACTGAGCCACTTGCCTGTGTGTGTGTGGTTTATTGTGTTGGGAAGGTGTTCATACCGGCCTCGGCCGCCGCATCCTCCGAGGCAGTAGATGTGCTTCTCCTCCGCAGTGCAGTCGCCGCCCGTCTTCCCCATGGTGCACACGCACGTCTGCACCACGTCGTCCCGGCCCTTCCCGCGCAGGAAGCACACCCCATGTGCGCCACACTCGCGTGCACACTCCAAGGTGCCGTACTTCCGCATCCAGTGGGCGCTGCGCTCGGACTGCTGCCTCGACCGTAGATGGTCCACCCCTAAGCCCACCCCCAACCCCTCCTGGACAAAAGCCTGAGGCCTCCCTCCAACTTGCAACAACCCACAGCAGTCGACTGTACTCGAGGCTAAGATGTCAATTCCAGCTAAATTCCTCTCTCCCTCCCCGAGCCTGCGCAAAAGGTTTGCGCCCGCATCTTAAAAAGCTATCATGCCAACAGCCCTAGCAGACCCCCCCTGCACTATTCACCTTGAGGCAGCATGCCAACAGCCCTAGCAGACCCCCTGCACTATTCACCTTGAGGCAGCATGCCAACAGCCCTAGCAGACCCCCTGCACTATTCACCTTGAGGCAGCATGCCAACAGCCCTAGCAGACCCCTGCACTATTCACCTTGAGCATGCCACCAGCCCTAGCAGACCCCTGTACTATTCACCTTGAGGCAGCATGCCAACAGCCCTAGCAGACCCCCTGCACTATTCACCTTGAGGCAGCATGCCACCAGCCCTAGCAGACCCCCCTGTACTATTCACCTTGAGGCAGCATGCCCAACGATGGTTCAGTCAAACTGACCGTTCTCAGTGCAGGCTGCTGCCTTGCCTCTGTCCCTCTCTGCTTTCAACCTGCTTCTATCATTGTGCCGACTTTCTCCAAACAATGAGCTCGCCCTAGGGCCAGCAGCAAAGGCTGATGTGGGCTCGGGTTTACTGCGGGTGTGGGAGGCGCAGCGGAGCGTGCAGATGCTCCCGAGGTAGGCAGCTAGTGATCCTGCTGTACTACCTATTGATGCGACCCTCATGCGCGCGACCCGTGCGGGGCTACCTGCTGGGGGAGGGCCGGAATATTTGCGTGTCGTGGCTGCGCAAGATGGGGGGCGGGGGGGAGGGGACAATATGAAGCGAGCACCCACCTTTGCGGAACCCTTGCATAGGCTCCTGGCAGCTCGAGCCCTGCAGGCCGCTCGGGCAGTCGCAGCGCCCCAACTCCTCGAAGCAGGTGCCGCGGCCATAGCACTCCGCGGCGCACGCCCCACTACTGCCCTCTCCCGACTCAGGCCCCGCTGCCCCTGCCGTGACAGCCACCATCCCACTCGTCGTCATGTTGCCCTCGCTCCCTCCCCCAGTGTTCTCCTCAACTTCGGCCTCGTCCCGAGCATCACCTCCCCCCTCAGGCCGTTTGTCTATTGCCGTGAAGGCGGCCGACGATGGCGATGTAACCGGAGAAACCGGAGCCACCCAGGGCATCGGGGCAGAGCATTCCTGCTTGCGGGCCTCCAGCGCGGCCGACATCTCCTCCTTCAGCTTCTCCAGCAGTCCGCTTCGGAGCCCGATCCACAATAAACGCTCGCACCTCGGCTCCTTGGTTGCTGTGTTTGTCATCGCGCTGTCACCTGAAGCACGGATCAGAGGGGTCTGAGGGAGGGCCGGTGCCATATGCCTCGTCGATGCCGCCACAGAGCAGAGGCAGTGCACGCGGGCGCAGGGCTCTCGCTGTGAAGAGGCAGTGCACGCGGGCGCAGGGCTCGCGCTGTGCAGAGGCAGTGCACGCGGGCGCAGGGCTCGCGCCAGCAGAGGCAGTGCACGCGGGCCAGGGCTCGCGTGCAGAGGCAGTGCACGCGGGCGCAGGGCTCGCGCTGTGCAGAGGCAGTGCACGCGGGCGCAGGGCTCGCGCTGTGCAGAGGCAGTGCACGCGGGCGCAGGGCTCTCGCTGTGCAGAGGCAGTGCACGCGGGCGC
The DNA here is from genome assembly GCA_001247695.2 of Cymbomonas tetramitiformis. Taxonomy (NCBI): domain Eukaryota; kingdom Viridiplantae; phylum Chlorophyta; class Pyramimonadophyceae; order Pyramimonadales; family Pyramimonadaceae; genus Cymbomonas; species Cymbomonas tetramitiformis. The sequence continues at coordinate 15,110 of LGRX02008591.1, forward strand.
TGGGCTCGCGCTGTGCGATGGGATGCGGGCTGGACACGGAGAGTCCAGCAAGGCAAGGTCCCCCTGCGAAGCCGCTCCCCCGAGGGGTCGCGACCCCGCAGAGGCGGAGGGGCAACACAGGCAGAGCACATTAGGCGGGGGCCCAGTGAGCCAGCACAGTATGCCTGTAGGGTGCAGGGGTGATCCGAGCGCCGGCTCATTTCAGGCTCATGTGACAGGCTCAGAGGGTGGGAAGGGCGGCGCGCAGGCACCTGGAATGCGGCTAGGCAGGAGAAACTGCACGCGCAGCTCAGTGCCAGCTGGCAGGGCCTGAACTGACTTCAAGAGCAGAGTCGAGGGGTGCACTCCAGACCAAGAGCGGGCAGGCTTGCTGGCGCCCTCGTGCAGCCAGGCCGCCAGCAGCGCTGCTCCGCCAGGCCCACTGCGAATCATGTACAAGAAAGGGGAAACCGAGCTGCCAGGACTGCTGAACACTCCCTGCAAACTCTCCACCCTCCACCCCTCCCCTCGCCTCTCAGTTCTCTGGCAAAGCGACCCCCCCAAGGAAACACAATCCACCCTGCCCTCCCGCGTGCTTCTCCAGAAACCCCGAGGAACTTTGATAGAGCCGTGACTGCACCTCCCAGCCGCTGTGCACAGCCCTCGGGACCTTGCCAGAGCTACAGCAGGTGGCGGGTGCCCCCCTCCTCAAGAACTCAAATGGCTCGGACGGGGAAGTGGGGGCACAGATCGCTCATTTGCGGTCGCTTCTTCGCCATCCCTCTGCATTATGCGCGCAGAGGGGTGCTGGTCCGTAAATCGCAAACAGCAAAGATCGCGTAATGCATACACGGAGCCCTAGGGGAGCGCACCGCAGGGACCTCGCTGGATGCCAGCTGGACCTCCGCACCGCCTCACAGCTACGATCGACCACGGCTCAGCCTCGCCATCACTGCCGCGCTTTGGATATTCAGCAAGATCCAGAGCACCGGGCACCAAGCCGACCGTGCAGGAAGGACCACTTTGCACACACCGAAGGGTGGTGCCTGGATGCATGTCGAATTGGCAGGCCAACAACGCAGAAGCACGTGCGGGGAGAGGGCGCGCAAAGGCTGGAAGAAGGTATCCAGGGAGGTCTACTTCGAGATGAGCAATTCGAAGGAAAATCGAATTGTAAGGGCAACGCACTTCCATGTCAACACCGTTGTAGGCGTTGGTGTTGTACAACCGGTTAGGACTGCACGGAACCACCTGCGGCGGTGCAGAGTCCAGTGAGTACGAAGTCCAGTGAGCGAGGGCTTGCAGATACTACCAACGCGAAATAGCCATTGGCGACAACTCAGCGGTGGGACTCAAGGAGGTGGACCTCAAAACAGAATGCAAACAGCTCAAGCAGGGCGCTTCGCCTGAGGGCATCCACAGACTCGGCCGCACTGAGTCAGCCGCATACTCTTTGCTGTTGAGAGTCCGCTCACCAAGAGATCCGCCTCCGGCCTGGACCTCAGATCCGCCTGAGGGTCCGCCAGCCACGCCACCGCGGCTCCTGCAAGCTCCCTCCACTCACCCCGAGCCGGTGCACCTTGGCGCCCACCTCTCGCCTACCCCACACATGAAACGAATGGAATGCAGGGACCGCTTGTGAAACAATCGGCACAAGTGCAAGCTCGCATTGAATGGCGTGAGGCCCACGTGCTGATGCCATCCTGCCGCACTCGCTGAATGAGCCACGGACACGGAGGTGCCATATCACTATATACACACTACAAAACCCTCAGTATGGCCGGCAGGCATGAATGACTGACAAGCTACCACACACACATGGATCACAGCCTGGCGCTTCGGATGGATAGAGCTCGGGAGGACGTGATTGGAGGGACGGACAATGTGACGCAGTCCGACCAGAATGGACAATTTGATGGGAGGCACGGGTCTGGAGACATGGGAATGGGCGAAGGAGCCAGACTTGGCCGGACCCCAGTTGAGGTCGGCGTGGGCGGAGATGTGGGGGGCTTAGGCCCGGGGGCATGGGAATGGGGAGGTGCTGAGCTGCCAGACCCAACCCAGTTCCAGTTTACGGAGGTGGAGGTGTTGGAGGGGAGGCTTTCATGTGCCTATGCATCTGGGGTAGAATGAGAGGGCGAGTTGAGTCACTCGGCATGACCTGTAAGTAATAAAATCATGTATGATTATTGAGCCTCATCCTGCTGGTCCAAGCGGGCTGTGTTGGGTGGATCACCGGAGGAAGCATGAAGGAGACCCTCAAATTCCCGCGGGAGAGCCCCTTCGCAGGCGACGGCAGGGCGGCTCCGCTGCACAGGGCTGCCGTTGTAGAGGCCCCTTGCGGGGGGGCTCGGGTGCGCTCGGGAGGCTCGTGAGGGTGGGACGTTCGCTTTTTGAGACACGAGGGGTCCAAGTGGGATTGGGTGGAAGGAGGTCAATTGCATGCTGGCATCAATTTGGGGCTCTGCAGCAGCATTGCGCGTGAAGGATATACTGCCACGGTACAAACGCTCATCTGAAATTTCGAGGCAGATCGCCCTTTTTTTATGCAACGGAGCTGGAAATCGAGGAACGGCTCAGAAACGCGGAAAATCGCAGATTGCGAATCTCAGCCGTTCGATTTTTCTGATTTACCCGTTCTGGTTTTTCTTCGCAGCATTCGCGTTCCTTTTTTTTTTGCAAAACTCACGGGAGGAGTCTTACTGCCTGTTTGACCGTGTATATTGCACAAAAAATGATACTAAGCACGCGCATGCATAGAATCATGTTCTTCAGACTGTTGGTACCAAGTAGGTACCAACAATCTGGGGAGCCGCTAGCGCGTTCTTCGCATTTTCAGATTCTACTCAATTGGGCAACTCGCACCCGGTTGCGGGAGTATGCGCTTTCACGCAAAAGCTGATTTGTAAATGAATTCGTAGCGATGACTTTTGCCTCGCTAACCACATGAACAAAAGTAAAACAGAAATGGAATGCTGAGGCTCTTGCGCATCGATTGCACTCATCCGATATACCCCACGAGCGAGCGGGGTATAGCGAATGCTCGATTGAGCGTTCGGAAGGTTGAGCGAGCCAAATCTCACCCGATGCCGCGATTTGCTTCAGTTCTTGTCACTAAACGGCAACTGAATAACATGGACCTACCAGTATGTTTCCTTAGAAGCAAGCATATTAGTAGGTCTGAAAAAACCCGGGGCGCAAATTTTCATTTTTGCGGCAACGAAAATTAACACCCTGAGGCCGAAACCCTGAATTTTCGATCCCGCGGCTCCGTTATGATTTTCTGCCCCGAAATTTCAGACGATCGTTTGTACACTGTTGGTTGCTTTGGTTTTAGTTGGTGGATGATGTGGCGGAGGTGGCCGCAGACGGGCAAAAAGCGGGTTTCATGATGAGGTTAGTGGGTGGGTTGGTGGCAACTATTGGATGGTGGGGGTCGGGGGCTTGCTGGGAGGGTTCTGAGAGGAAGAGCAGAAGGCAGCGGTGGAGGTAGACCCGTTCTCATGTGCGCATCTCAGTGTGCGGCATAGCTGGGGATCCGCGAAGTCGCTTGGGGCCAGGTGAGGTTTGACGAGATGACGGTGGGGAAAGAGAAATGGTGAAAGAGATGGAGAGTGGAGACCTAATTTGTTGAATCTTTTCGAAGAGCTGGTGCAGTAGCAAGGAGTCTGACCACGGCGCATCAGGGGAGGACATCCGCTTCTGCAAAGATGAATAGAGGTCCGTCTGCCTTAGCGCTACAGACAGAGTAGAGGCGGTTGATTTGAGGAATGAGAGTGGCCCAGACATTAGCCCTTTCCTGAAGCCGGCCCTACTCGTGCGAAGGATAGCAACTTCAGTAGAGGAGGGTGGTGGGAACGGTAGGGGGATGGCAAGCAAGTCGGTGTTGAGGTCGAAGGAGTCGATGAGGGGTCTGCGGTGGGTGATGATTTTGTGGTTGGGAGTTGGCTGATATTTTGTGGCAATCATGTGGCTTGGGTTTTGGTGGCAAAAAAATCGGTACAAGGATAACGCACACGGAAATATTTCACACAAAACACGCAGAAGCCGCAAAGTTGGAAGAGACAGTGCTGCAAGGGAGGTATGAGCGCTCGTGAGCGGCGAGGCCCGACCATTGTAGAGAACATTGAAACCAAGACGATTGGCCAAGGCGGCGATCTCAAGTGCTCGCCAGGCGGCGCGTCTCCCATTGCGCATGTGGTGCTCCTGGCGGCGCGTCTCCTCGGTCACTGCAGCGCATGCACCACAGCCCGCACCGGCGCTGAACATCTACCCTCACACAAGTACAAGTGAAAGAGATGTGCGCGTCCTGCAAGCCCTCCTTTCCCATCAGCCATTTGCAGCTCCGGGCAGATACTCCGCCTTTCCTGCACAAAATATCACTCCTATCATCGAAGTAGCATTGGAGCACTCGCAGGAGGAGGCGGGATGACGCCATCAAGATGCCACTGCCGCGGGCTCTGTCTGACACTTTCTGCCACTTTGCATAAGAATGTGTGCAAGCGCCCACCCAGTCCCTCCCCACTTGTCCCCTCACTCTGTGATGACGGCATCGATTCCAACCAGCGTGATGTGTGTCCGCACGCTCGCGGATGCTCTCCAGCATGCCCCTCTCTCCGGGCGTGCCTCACCTGGAATCGGGTCCACCTTAGCCACGGGGTCCAGCACGCACGAGATCCCAGGAAAGCTGCTCTGTAATGTGGTCCTGTAACATGAAGGTGGCACAATGGGCGGAAGGGGGGATGGCGAAAATAGGGGTAGGGCAGGGTTAGCATAGTTGGGGGGGGGATATCAAAATCCTGGTAGCTAGAACATTGGTCGCACATGTGGAGGCCCAATTGCTGGATTCCGCGACATCAACATCGGCCGATTCTTGGTATACAACGGAAGTAAACTCTGTTGAATCCACGTCAGCATCTGAGGGAGTCCCGAGATGACGGGAATGTGCGTCTATCCATACTCATTATCTGCACCTCTGCGCGGCGCCTCACGTTGGATACAGCCAAGCTTTGCACGTTTAAGCCACTCAACTCCCCGAACGAGGTCCCCGGCAGCCCAACGGCAGCCCAACGGCAGATGGCATCAGCAGCTCGCCCCGGCACCGGCTTCCTGATCCGGGTTGCAGGACGCTGTGAGGCTGCTTGGGGCACCAGGGCGGCGATTCTGCAGGACTCACCTACAGGTTTGTGCGGAGTCCTCGTCCAGGGCCAACACCACCCAGCACTGCAGAATGGACGCGTTGGCGTACTGCACAGACAGGAGCTGTGCATGGGCGATGTCCAGTAAGCTCGCATGCGCCAATGACAACACCACGGTATTGGAGATCCAGGGGCAATGCCCTGCACAGACGGCTTGGTTTAGCACGTCTGCGAAGAGGGGAGGCCGAGGGGTGCGTGCGACCAATATGACAACGCTTCACCTTCAGGCAATCGGACCGACAGTTCCGCAGCAACATATGCATTCGCCGTGCGTGCACTCCCTGGTTGCATCCCATTGCTAGTAGGATATGTCGCCGGATCAGATCCATAGCAAAGATTTCCCGTCCAGTCAGCTAATCCCTCCGACTAGGAGACCCCCCACCTCGATGTCAGCCTAATGGGAGGGCTCCGAATGAGCAAGTCTGGCTCAAAAGTCAGTGCTAGCTAACCCCTTATTCCACACCTGGCCCACAGCTTTCGATCTGAACATTTTACGGGTGGTATAGGTATGCGTATGAGATAATGCCCTCAAATATGCATCTCGATATGCATGCAAGTGTTAGTAAATGTAATGAGGGGGCGTCATAAATGTGTTTCGTATGTCCGACGATCCGATACGTACTCGTAGGATACATACACCTATAAACTCTCAAATTCTAGCTCTCATTCTGATAAATTTAATGTTCCACACTTCATGTGCACATTTTACCATATGTTCAATGTTCGTAAGCTTGATGTTCACATTTACCATATTTGCCGACTTGTGTTGAAGACCCTGTGCGGCGGCCGTCACGATTTGTGCAATGGTATGTGTTGCACGCAAGCACATGGGTACGTGGTTTGGGGTGGGTGGAATGCATGCTAGGTGCACAGTGCGGCAGAGCTGGGTGGTGCGCGCAAGAGCCCGTCGAATGAGCATGCGGCGCGTACCTCCTGCCGCTCTCAAGGTATCGAGAAGGTGATCATGCTCCGCCCCAGAGTCGAACTGTGCGGGCGAGGGGCACTTGGTCGAAGATGGGTAGCAAACGTTCGGTGTGAAGTTCTCGGTATCTGGAGTCACAAGGCACGACGCGGTCAGCAAAATTGCCATGACCCTGGGCATGCACACAAAACGAGGAACTCCATTTTGGAAGTGCCAAGGAGCCGAGTCCTCACAAGGGCGACCATGACTCCGCTTTCAGTTGCCTCGCTAGTGTGTCATGCTCCACACAAATCCTCATGAGGTCTCTGAAATCTTAGCATTGCCCAGTCAAAACAAGTGCGGTACCTCACAGTCTTTGTTCTAGAGCCACAAACGAGCGGGTGTCTATTATATATTGGACTCACGTGCCAAACTCTAAGTCAAAGCTCGCACTACTGTCCCAAGCTGCCCGACCGCCAAGCCCATGATGTGAGCCCCTATGCCAAAACCGGTAAATATTGAGCATGGTCTCAGCAAAGTCACCCGCGGGCATGAACGAACCACAAATGTGAAGGCAAGCTCGTGCTGACTCTGCAGATACCGTGTTCAATATTGTCCAGTTCACTCGTATCGCCCATTCTCGCTCTCCCAGAGTCACGCACTGCCTACCCACGACCTACTGAGCAGCCCAATCCTTGCAGGGTTGTTCGATGAGCACATCCAAAAATGGATTGCCAGTTCAGACTGCAAGGTTTAATCAAGTTTAGGGTTTTAGAGTTAGGGTAGGGCACCCACTGTGAGCTTATCCTTTCAGTTTATTGTGGGGACAAATCAATCCCAGCCTCCTCCCTTAACCCTGTCCTGAAGGGAACCCTGAAGAAATGAGCCAACAAGCTCTTGACTTGACTGAGAACTCAGGCCTGAGCATCTCAGTTTAGAGCTTTGGCTTTGTCTCAAGCTGGGGACCAAACACCCGTACCTCGGACAGCCCTCAGATTCAGATGAAGAATGCACCTGGGATGGGACCGTTGGATCAAGAGTGATGAAACCCACCCGAGGTTGGAGGGGAAGCTCTCGGGAAGCTACCAACTTGGCCAAGTTGGCTAGGATGACCCTGCCACGTAGCCTGATCTATGAAAGGATCATAATCACACCCACCCATTGGTGGATGTGAATAATGAATCCAATCCTTGAACTCTGCTTGATGAACCTTGGCTGACCGCCATCTGAGACCTTTGTAGAAGTAGTTTCCCTCGGAGGTTGCAGCTCACTATTGGATGCCAATTCTGACTCCGTGCACCACTAGTGGAGACCAGAGTAAAATTTTCAGCCTGACGAGTGTCCCGTAATTTGTTCACCCATCCGCCCACAACTCGGGAGTTGGGAAAAGGGGAGGGGGTACCAAGGAATCTAGGGCCAGGCAACCAGGCAGCCCCTAGGCTTCGGGGCTGGTCGGAGGGCTGACTCATCCGGAGCTTTCTTGGAGCTTACTATGGGAGAACGGGACCTCCCCTGAGCCACACTGGGCCACCTAAGTGCCTCTACAACTGCCGTGCCTGCGCACTGATGCTGTGCCTCCGAAGCCAGTCCACCTCTACCCCCCCAAGCAGACCGAGCCATATCCCACCACCAAACCTGATATCGCCTTCCCGACAACTGCTCATCAATGTTAGTTCTGCCACGGCCAACAACCTCGCCACGTGGGCAGGTAAGCCGATGAAATGCCATATTTTGCTGTGCAACCTGTTGTAAGTGGCCATCGCTGCCGAGCCCCCGGACTTCTGAGGGGCCCGGCATGTGGCAACTCCACCCACCACCCTTCTACCTGCACCTCGCCCAACCCCTCCCCACCAGTTCCCCCGTGCCAACCCCTCCCAAGAAGCTGAGTCACCCGCCTGCTTGCCCCCATCAAATTGGCCACCCCTTCCTTGGGCAAGGCCACCGCATGTTGTGGTGAAGCCCCGCCTTGCTAATGAGTCCAGACCCCGCGCTCTGGGCCCGGCAATAAGAGGTCAACCCACTCCGCTAAGATATTCCAGACGCTCAAGTGACGAGGCCGCTTGGCTAGGCCCGCCTGCGCCCACAGAAACCTGAGGACCGGGCCTCCGCGGTACCCGAGCCCTGACCCTCCGCCGCCCAAAGATTCTCCGCTTCTTGCCGCATACCCTCCATAATCTCCAAGAGCCGTGATGCCACCAATCTTGTCTCGCCTACCCCACTGGAAGCTTGCTCGGACTCCACATGTCACGTCCCCCCCGACCCTTACATCCCGCTACCATGCCGATCCCACCCGTGCCGTCCTCCCAAGCCCTCTCCATCAGCACCCACCTCTCCACCTCCTCCCGTCGGGCTCTCCCCACGATCAGGGTTGGGATCCATGCTTCCCCTCACACCCCCTCCCCTGCGTCCCCCAGCAGACCTTGGCCCTCTGCAGTTTGTGGTGAATGAAAGAGTACCAGTTTCCTCCGCCAGCCCCCGCTTCCCGATAGACCAAATCGCTTCCTTCCAATCTTGCGCGCCCGCCACTGATCTGCGCTTGCAACCTCCTACCCCCGACACCAACTCTATGGGACTGAAGCCCTTGCATTGGAATCCTTCGAGGAAGCTGCGGTCCTGAGTGATGCGCTCCAAAACTATTCTTCTGCACTGTTCCATCCCACATATGTGTCTGTGTGTCCCAAGCCCTCCCGGTGACCGATACTTCACCAACCGGTTGTCGCCTTCCCGACCGCTGCTCATCACTCTTAGTTCCGGCACGGCCAGCAACCTCACCACGTGGGCAGGAAGCTGACGAGATGCCATATGCTGCCGTGCATCCTGTCGTAAGTGGCCGTCGCTGCCGGTATGGCCCCCCGGGCTTTGAGGGGCCCGGCATGTGTCAACTTCACCCGCCACCCTTCTATCCACACCTCTCTCAGCACCCTCGCCATCAGTTCGCCCCGTGTCAACAGCCCCCTCAAGAAGCTGAGTCACCCGCCGGCTTGCCCCCATCAAATTGACCCCCCCTTCCTCCGGCAAGGCCATCGCCTGCTCTGGTGAGGCCCCGCTCTGCTCGAGGCACAGGGACAAAACGCCCTGCAACGAGGCACAAAACGCCCCCCGGGTCGGGTAGGTTCCATTTGGCTGATGTACAGCTGAAAAGCTCCTAAGCCCTGACACCGCGCTCCGGGCCCAGTGATAAGAGGTCATCCCCCTCTACTCCTCTCTCTGTGTGTGGTTTTGGGTTTGGATTTCCTTCAGTGATAGAGAGGAATCAGCATTTTCTTTTAAATGCCATTGTACCCAGCTCGAAGGATCAAAGCGCCACACACTTTTTGTTATCTGTCGACACTCACCAACCACCACTGTTGGAACTCACTTACGCATCTGAGAGCCTAGGTGGCGCCCACTCCAGGCCCACAGGGGATGCCTCAAGGAAGGGCACCCCCCATTCCCTGCTAGGCTCGCCATACCTCTCCCATGATGTGTCATTGTCACGTCGGCGGGATGGCGCCATCTGCCATCTCCTAGAGACTGAGTACGCTCAGGTGGGGAGGTGGCTTGGGCAGCTCGAGGAGGGTAGGTGGATCAGCTTCAGTTGACCATCTTCGACGTCACAGCTCCAGTGCACAGACAGAGCAGTCACAGGGGCGTTCCGGTGGCCCTTTGAGGTTAGGGGGTCCCGTTCTCCACTAGCGGGCACAAGAAAATCCGAATAAGTGTTCCGAAGTGTGTGCTAAATGCCTTCATCTCCGGGGTGAGTAAATAGAGCAGTTGGCTTTCTGTGGCTATCTGATGCCAAAGAAACTGGTCGATGGATAAGCGCACACATGAAAGGATTGGATTGACGTTTTGAAGGGAGGCACGGCTACCGAGGGGATGGGCAGCAGGGCCAGACTTGCCCCGACCCCAGTTCAGGTTGGCGAGGGCAGAGATGGTGGGCGGCTTAGGTCTGGGGGCCATGGGAATGGGTGGGGGTGCCGGACCCAACTCAGCCCCATTCGGGCAAACGGAGACGTGGAAGGGGCTCCTTGTGGAGAGGAGCAATCAGAGCAAAAGGATGGTGTCTCGTCTCTTTGAGAGTATTCCAACATCTGACGGGATGAGCGAGCCATTGGGTGGCGGGGTGACGAGGAGAAGGAAGCGGGCCGTGAAAGGGGGGAGACGATGGGCGGTCCCCTTGGGAACTGTGAAAGAACAGTGAAACAACAATGCTGATAACATTTCAAAATACGTTTAAATACCGACATTATATACTTGTATAATTGTACCCACAGAAATACTCCCTCATCTACCGACATACATAGATATGATCACACATATAAAATCGTTTGGTTACGAGTGTGGACAAAATTGCCGAGTTCTCTGCGTTTAACCACACGACGCATACATACACACCTACAACAATATCCTTGATCTTGAAGAATGATTCTGAACGGCTCGCAAAGTAGGCTTGTGAACTGAATTGATCGCATACGAACTTAACGAAGGACCAAGTAATTTTGAGGAGAAAGAACAGGCGCAAGAAAGCATGTGAAAATTCAGCTTTGGGTCAGCTTGAGCGTTTCCACAAACTGGGCAGGCATAACGGCCAGAGAAACAAGCTACCGTGGCCAACACCACTCCTGCATTATTTTGTCGGCTCGCGGACAGAGCCTGGCGTGCACATGTGATGGGAGCAACAGTCTTCTACAGATATCAAGATCGGGAAGGACGAAAGAAACTCGGTTTGAGCATACACCCTTGAAGGGGGTTCAAAGCAGCGTCTATCGATTGCTACCGGTATGACGCAACTGGCTCAACGGATATCAGCGGGGTCAGTAAGCATTTCGAATAATGCAGGAGGAATCACCTGCGCCACATACGCCAGTTCCCAAAACAAAGAGTAAAAGTGAACGTAACACAGGCATCATTGGGACGTGGAAGTGTGATGTATATGGCAGCAGAGCTGTTGACATAAGACCACAGTGGATGTCGTCACGCAACAGTTCCGGCAATCCTGGTGGTTGCGCCGATAGATGGCTGTTTTCTCCGACAGTCCCAGCGATCTGAAAGCGTGAGCTGCAACCCGGCTCAGCAAGCGGTGAAGGATTTCTTCGGTGGCTGAAAACGAGTGCGCCAACCTATGTATTATTCGGCACTCGGCGATACGTATCCTTTTTTGGCATTCAGGGTGCCTGTGGTATCTTACGAATCGAAGCAAATCCCTTCTTTTATGGTTTCATATATTTCAATTCCAACGCTCGTATACCTGCAAATATTAGTACATCAACCTCCTCGATTGATGGAGAGCGCATGGATACTTAAGAGTTGATTTTTGATAAGGGCGGGATTTTTGGGGTAATGGTATGCACTCTTAACACAATTTATAATTTGCTCGTTATGTATTAATAATGTGACCTCTGAAAGTTCGTTGCCAAAACGACCGTACAGATTCCTGCTCCGTTCTTAGCCTTACAAAAGTAAAAAACTGTGAGTTTCTCGAGCCTCGGGAATCGAGCTGACCGCTCGATGACCGCGGCGAGGGAAACCCATGCTTCCTCGTCTCGGCCGGAATGAAGAGGGGCGGACAGCCGCTTTTCTCTTCCTCTGCCGTCTCTCTTCCGAGACTGGTAGATTTTCAGTTGACTTTTGTTAGGTATAGGTCTGTTGTATATATCTATGGCCAGGGTACATTACGATGTACCCAAGCGTTCTTGGGTACATCCCCCCGTACCCAAGAATTTTCGACATAGCATGCACCATATTGACACTCATGACACCGCACTTTGACCTCAAGTCATCGTCGAGGATAGAAATATAACATTTGACACGTATATTCAAGATGGGACATGGACGACCGCGCACTGCGCCACTATGGCGACCATGCCCCTTGCTGAATAATTATTTCCACATGTTTCGTTCGTGATCAAGAAACGTTGCTTAACTTTGAAGCCATTTTGCTCGGTGAAAAACTGAAAATGAAGTCGGATGCAATTTTTCACATGACACTCCAGATAGCGTAGCTCGTGAACTTTTCAACATGGGTCTCCAAATTTTGAATCGACCTTTTACACCATCCATAAGTGTGCCTAAAGGTCCAGGTAGCACTTCAAATTTGTCGCACCGGGTATTTTATTTGTCGTGTCGCAAGACAGATTGGAATTATACCGTGCGACAGAAATGAGCCGGGGGCTCATATCTGTCGCAGGTGCGACAATCATGAGTACCACGCTCATTTCTGTCGTGAAAATTCACAGAAAATTTCCGAAAATGAAATTAAGCTAGGGGGAACACAAACGAATAGTACCGCGAATATGACTTGAAAAACAAAATTACTGAACGAGTAGTACCGCGAATATTACATAAAACACAGGTGTATTATACGATCACTTGGGGACATTCATATAGCACGGAGCATACATGAGTAGCAAGCAAGCAAGCATTTCAGATGGATAAAGATACTAAGAGAAAAACCGATTACTCTCTTAAAAAATATTAGCATAAATACTTATTACTACTAGGCTGCTAGTTTCTAATACAAGGATTCAACTACCCGAGGGCGATATGAAAATCTAAACTAGGAAACTAGAGCACAGCGCACGTTCCAAAATCTTCAGAACCAAAACGTTTCCTGCAGCACACGAACAGCGAATCAGTCAGGACGTTGGGGATCGAACCCAATACCGACAGCCAACTGCTGTCCGCATTTCACCCTCGGGTGGGCGTCTACGTACAAAATAGACGTTTTGAAAACAGCAGCGGAACAGTGGGTGGAAAATCTAAAATTCTGAACATCAATAATCGGCGAAACCTAAACAGAGCTGGAAGTCACAGGATGCCGCGAGCACTCTGCTGGCGGCATAAAAGGATGCTCGGCGTAAAAAACAAAACCTGCAAAAAACGAAACGCTGGTTAGTAAAGACGTTGGGAATCGAACCCAACCCGTCGGAGAATCCCGCCGGTCTCCAAGCACCCCTTCAGCTTAGTAGGGCCAGAGGGAAAGATGCCGCCAGGAACGTTGCTGGCGGCTTCAGAAAAGGCACAGCATGAATTATACACTATGGCCGTTGCTGGCGCCTTCAGAAAAGGCACAGCATAAACCTGCAAAAAAACAGAGCGCTGCTCAGGAAGGAAGAATTCCTGTTGAAAATTGAACTCAAACCGTCAGGCGGGATGCAAAGACGCCCGACGGCCTCCAATCATCCATGTATCGCAGGATGGGCTGCTGGTGGGATGCGGCTCATGTGAGAACATCGCAGGAACGCCCCCCCGCCGGGTTCCCCGCATGCACACGAAAACATGGTCGACATGAAATATCGCTAAAGAAAAGTAGCGCGCAAAAATCATTAATCAAACAAAAACACAAGCCGCGCGCTGAGACAGCGAGCAGGTAGGCGCAAGATAAGAGCTTGGAGAAAAATGAAAACGTTGCCGACCAGGATCATACCATATCCACTTTTGTCCGGGGCGCGCCGCCGATAGGAGTGGTGAGATGATCTTGAATGACGAGATGCGGAAATAATTGTAAATTCCGCATATCTTCGGTGTAAAATATGGAATTGTTACCCGTGTCTCTCGTTGTCGGTTACGACCGAACGGTCGAAACAATCCGGGGTAGGACTGCTGAGATCGGTAAACCTGTTATTAGAGCAGTTTTGCGACAAATTCATAATTGTAAATTCCGCATATCTTCGGGGTAAAATATGGAATTGTTACCCGTATCTCTCGTTGTCGGTTACGACCGAACGGTCGAAACAATCCAAGGTAGGACTGCTGAGATGCTATCGTATCATGATTGGTCGGTATAACGCGAGCGCTCGACACATTCATGGTAGGACTGCTGGCATGGATGGAAAACAGTATATATATCTTCGTGGTATAATTTTGAATTGTTAAACGTTTCTCTCGTTGTCGGTTACGACCGAACGGTCGAAACAATCCGGGGTAGGACTGCTGAGATGCTATCGTATCATGATTGGCCGGTAAAGCGCGAGCGCTCGACACAATCCGGGGTAGGACTGCTGACATGGGCAGAAAATTTTCGAAAAATTTCCAACGGCATAATTTTTGAGGGACAGCTCCTGCGGTGTGGCCTGTTGATGTCACTTTTTTCCAGGAAACCTGTTTCGCTCCTTTAAGGGAAACGAAATGAAAAACAGCATATTTCTGAAAAAGCTGCGAAGCGTCGTTAATATAAACGAATCTTTTGCGACACGACAAATAAAATACCCCGTGCGACACAAATGAGGGGCTACCTAAAGGTCCATGTACCCAAGGTATGTACCCAGCAAAATTGTCAACTATAAATCACTATAAATCTGCAAATTGACAACTATGATACCACATGAAAATCACCCAAATGATCGCAACTGTTCAAAGCGAGTGGTTGTATATCTGAAGGGAAGTCATGAGGACATGTCTTATCAACCATAAGGCCATCGGACACAAATCTTGCATGGACGACCCAAGGATGTACAAGTGACCTTGGGTACATCCCCTGTGAGATATAATATACCGTATTATATCGGGTGGTCACTGAATACTTTTCATACAAGTGTAAACTGATTATAAAGATAAACGAATATATAATGCATCTGTGACCTAGGTATCTGTCACCAAATACTGTACGAGTACTGGTACAGTCGAACGGAGTCATGCAAGTTATGACCTACGGTGCACTGAATCCAGCACACCACCCTGTAACTGTACGGAGTGCTGTTCAGGTGGCAGAGAGCGGCTCACAGATAAAGCCAAATGTTCCGAAACAACAAACAGCTTGTAGCTGGAAACTGCTAGAGGGAGGCCTGTGCTTTAGCCAGGGCGGTCCCTTCCTAAAACTGCTGCTAGGATACTGCTCACAAGCTAAGTTCCTACAGCTCAATCTCAAAGTCACTCAGCCACTTTCAAAGTGGTCCACAAAGCTGCAGAGTTCACCAGAGTTGAAGAAGTTGTCAGTGTCAAAGATGTTCAACCAGAACCAGAGTCCAGAAGTCATAATCCAGAACCAGAGTCCAGAGACCAGTGTCCAGAACCAGAAGCCAGAGTCATAATCCAGAAGCCAAGACCAGAAGCCAGAGGCAGGAGAAGATTCGTAGAGCAAAATTAGGAATTCCGAAAATTGAAAATCTGAACTCAAACCTGCCGAAACCACAGAAGGAAAAGGAATGCCGAAAGTAAAACAGTACGGCAAGGCAGACAGACTGTTGGCAGTCACCCCAGTGGGATGTACTGCTGCGGTGAATTCAGGGTCTCGATCGAGCACCACCGAACCCTGAACCGCTGACACACATGCAAGACACATGAGTGCGGGCAGGGCTAGAGATGCAAAAGAGAAGACCCTCGGCAATGTTGCCACACCGACACGTGACCGTGTAGCCGGTGGGGCCGAGGGAATCTCGTCTCCGGAATAAGACAAACCGTCGGAGTCGTCGTCATCGTCGATCACGGAAAGCTCTCCCGGGTGAATCGACTCGTGAACCGAGTCAATTGAGCACAACTTAAGGGATGTGTTAGAGGATGCCGGCATTACTCGGTCCATAAAAGATACCCGCAGTGGCTCCTCGAAAGGGGACCCGAAAGAAGCAGGGTCCGATGCCGAAACCGGGTGAAGCCCGGCGTCGATCTCGTGATTGGCAGGTGGTGGCGCATCGCACACCACCTGCGGTACAGACAGAGTACCGATGATTGTGTAAAGGCGGATGCTTACCGGCGGCGGCAGCACCACCGACCTGTGCAGCCGTAGCCGCAGACCGTAGGGTGTCCAGGATACCCTGCGCATCGGACAGCACACCATCCATGCGATTGTCCGAAGCACTACGACCCAAGCCCGCATAGTGAGCGCGCAATCCCACATCGCGCTGCACCTGGTAAGTAAAGGGCTCAGGGTCGTCACGTACCAGTGGCTGGTCGTGCTGGTGGCATAGGTCAGCGAAGTCCTCGTCGTCCTCGTTGTCGAAGGCGGTCTGGAAGGCCGAAACCACCTCGTCCAAGTCCATGGCGGCATCACGTAGCTCAACATCGCACGAACCACACACCTCAGGGCAACGTGCAGTGTCGTGAAAGTGTCCAGGGCAGAGTGGGCACTCCTGAACGAAGGCCGAGGATGCGGAGTGAAATGAGATGCTCCTAGCACCCTGCGCCTTAATACCCTGAGGCCAATTCCCGCCTTTCGGGAGTGGGGATGCCGCGAAGCGGTGCTTCCATCCCACGCGACGGTCACGTCCGTGAAATTTACCGTCCGTACGACGGTTTCGCTCATCACGCCACTTGGACGGTGGAAATCTCACACCACCGCCTCCATGCGGACGGTGAGAATCCCTCCGTGGCGGCAGTGTGTTTAGGGAAACATCTCGCTCGTCTTGTCGTAGGGAGGCAAGTAGGGTAGAGGCCTCACCAATCACACGAGCGAACTCCTCGAGGAAGTCCGAAATGTCATTTTGCTCGTCACCTGTGTAGGCCAATCCGAGAGGCGTGTGCGCCGGGACAGGCACAACCTTCGGGCGGTTGGGAGGGCCATTCGGGTTCGCACACCACCACACTTCCAGAACGTGGGTGTAGACCTCTTCGATGCCCACCTTCGCCAGCTCAGTGTCCAGGCGAAGCGGGGTAATCACCTCCTTGTAGAACACGGGGTCCAGTGCCGCCAGCAGCTGCCTTTTGGCGGCTTCGTCGTCTAGGGGACCCGCTCCGCTAGCCGCGATAGCCTTCAGACATTCGTCAAATTGCGCGACCAAGGGCTCAGGGTCATCAGACGAACCAAAAGAAATGTTCAAGAGCTCTTCGTGGTGACGGAGCGGCCGATGTCCAGGTGGCAGGAGCCGCTTGGTGATCTCTAACAGAGCTCGCTTACCGTCACGAGGAGAAATTCGGGCCGAAGCGTCAACCCACCTTCGAGCTGGAGAGTGGGGAGTCGTCAAAGACACCAAAGCGCGAAGCAAAATGTCGTTGTAAATGGGGTGCACTTCTTTGGTGACGTCCACGAGGTCAAAGATATCCTCGCTGGCGGTGTCCTTGTTGACGAAAGAGGCCTCCAAGGCAGTCACCAAGGAGTCCCAAAGTAGTTGACGATGTGGCTCACTCCCTGAAAACGAAGACGCCTTCGTTCCCAATGTGTCCTTAGCGACACGCTTCACAACGTCAGTGTCCCAGGACGATTGTAACACGGCATTGCCGCGTGTCCTGTCAGCAGCAGCGAGCACGACCTTCGCTGACTGCGGGGTGCTCTTATAGCGAGCACCCACGTTCCTAGCAAAAATTGAATCAAGGCGCATTCTAGCGCCCACGGCAGGTGTACCAACTGAGGATGTAGTCATCAGAATAAATTCCTATAGGAGGGGGGTTGGGGAAAAGGCGAGGCGCAAATCGTAAGGTGGCGGGCGACGTTGATGCAGTTGCGGAGTAAGGACGAGATGGGGTCGAACGAAATCAACGAAGTCGAATACGCGACGGCCAAGGAGATGTCGACAGGGGTGATCAAGCCAAGCCGAAGACAAAATCCAACGCGGACACTCGAAGAAGTTGCCGAAAGTCCCAATCCGAAATCTCACCGCAACTTAGTGCAAACCGCACGCCCTAAAGTGGCCAATTCAACACCTCGCGAGGCCCCAACGCCCCGCCAAGCGGAAAAGCTTAGCCAATCATGGCAAAGTCAACAGTGAGAAAAGCGGGGTAATACCCCATAACCTGTGAGATATAATATACCGTATTATATCGGGTGGTCACTGAATACTTTTCATACAAGTGTAAACTGATTATAAAGATAAACGAATATATAATGCATCTGTGACCTAGGTATCTGTCACCAAGTACTGTACGAGTACTGGTACAGTCGAACGGAGTCATGCAAGTTATGACCTACGGTGCACTGACTCCAGCATCCCCCCGTACCCAAGGCCGGGTACTGACCATCTAGCTAGTTGATATAAACCCTTGTGTTGAGGGTTACGAAGTCAGAACGATAAAGTGTAATTGATAAAAGTAGAGATAACATAAAAAAAATACCTAACGGGTGTTTCCCGTCTACTGGTGACGGTCACCCAGCCTACTATAGGAAGTGGCAGGTGACAGATTAAGTTGCCGGTGTGTCACATCCAGCACACCACCTAGGGTGGTGTCTGACCGGAGCTAGTAGTGAAACTGATAACAAACTCCCTACTCAACTTCAGGAGGAAACTGTAGCACAACTGGGGGCATGTACTCTTGGTCAGGGCGGTCCTAGCTCACAACAAAGACTGCCAGATACGATTGTTAGTGCTAAAACCCTAAACACAGCTCAAATTTAAAGAACTCCTCTGCACATCTAGAAAGCTAATCACGAGCTAATCTCTAGGCAGGCATGGCTAAGCCACCCTCAGCCACTCGAAGTACTCGGAAGCGGTCGGCCAACTCGGAGAAGTGTCAGGGTGCAGTATTTGTCGGCCTCCGAGGCCGATCGTAAATCATGCGTAGACGAAATTAAGGAATCCACGATGCCAGCTGTCGAGCCCCCCGAGCTCGGTGCCTCGCCCTCGGACGAGTACGGTGGTGGTGAGTAAGGCGGTGACTCGGGCACCCAGCCCGGGTCAGGGTCCCAGGTCCTTGGCGGCGGTGGGATGATGCCGTAGAAGGTACCGAAAGTGAATCCCTGTCGCTGTCGCCGATACCCCTCCTGTCTTCGCGGCGGAATAGCACTCGGTATAGCACCATCTACCGCGTCGCCAAGCAGGCCATGGAACGGCGCAGGCGGCGCAGCCGCCGTAGTTGGGACTGCTGAGGCAGTCCATGTAGCACCACCGACCGGAAGGGTGGAGCCGTGTGTGCGTGACTGCGTGTGCATTAGCACCACCGACACCGGACGCGGTGTGCGGCGCGGCGGTAGCACAAATCACGAACAGAGCACAGACCAAGGAAGAAGTGAGGAAAGACCTTCCCAAGCCGGGGATGCCCCTTCCACAGCCATACCGCGGCTGCGGATGCTCAACCGAAACGTCCCCGTCGTCGTCGTCGCTCGTTGCGTACGCTGCGGGCTCGTAGTCCATCACGCTCTCCGGACACACTCTCGATCGCGGAGAGCAACGCCATGTGCACGGACGGCTCGTCGGGTAGCTCCACCGCAATGCCTGTGCTCTCGATGAAATCGGCGAAAGTGCGGGTGACGGGCGGGCAAAAGGGATTGGGCGGACCGGTCCACTCCTCCTCGGATTCAACCGACGCGGGCGGAGAGTGCTTGGCCGGCTCCGACACCACCGGCACGTTGGCGGTGAATGTGTTGACGTTGAAAGTCGATGTTCCAGCCGCGCGCGCCATGTCGGTGAACTCAGTGACGGCCGACACAAGGGTCTCACCGTCCTCCTCGCAGAAAGAGCACGCGGAGAGGTCGGCGAAGATGTCCGGCTTGCCGCCCGTGAGCATGCAGAGGGCGTCGAACTCCTGAGCGTCGTCATGGTCGATGGCGTGCTGAAACCTCGCAGCCAATACCGAGTTTTCGGCCTCCTCGGCGAAAGCATACTGTATGCCGAAAGCCCGGTTCTGTTCCCGTTCGGGCAGTCCCGGTGCCAATGCCGTGCTTTGCCCTTCGCGCACACCTGGTTTTGGCAGTACGGGATGGTCGCACCGGTGTCGCGGTGAAAGGCCACCTTCTTCGAAATGGACTTAGACCAATTGCCCTCCTTTGGAAGGGGCGAGGCCGCGAACGAATCGGGTTTTGACCCGTCGGTCTGGTTACATGTCATACGTGTCATACCTGTCAGACATGTCATACCATGTCATGTCATGTCATGTCGAGTCATGTCATATATTATAATGACAGACAGTCGTCAGTACGGTCGACTATGACTGTACATGTCATCGAGATGATAAGTCATATCATCTGTCATTTATTCAAGGTAAAGACTTGAATGACACATGTCATCGAGAGGCCAGTATGTCGGACTCGAGATGGCGAAGCAAGATGCTATCTTGAAGTACCGAATGGTTCGGAGAAGAACTCATATTCGTTTCTAGCATGTTCTGAACAAGCATGCGAGTATCATATGGCGAACGCATTATTCGTTCAGCCGATACTAGTCGTTCAACCAATGCCTTGGGTTCACAACCCAATAGCGGTGTCATCTATGAGATGTGAGGCATTCGGTATAGATGAGGTAGCGTTGTGCTACAGCAGTATCTTCGGACGAAGCACTGCACTCATCACCCGCTCTTACGCTGCACGAGTTGTTACTGTTCAATAACATCCGTGCTATCTTATCATATCATATATATCTTAAGGCTCGCTTGTGAGACCTTATCAGTTGGTATTCTGCTCGTCAAGGCGAGAACGAGAACTCTAGTGTGAGTGCAGCATAGATATCGAATATTTTGTGTATGCAGGTTGCGGAGCGCGAATAACATCTGGCGTCGCAATCGCACAAATACCGATATACTGCATATACTGACCGCTGCATAAGCAAATATTGTGCGCGAGGATATATCGTCATATTCACAATCGCAGATCGTACATCGCAACTGATCGTCACCTATACAGCGCGAGAAGGTGTGCATGCGGCATACATATGCGCAGCGATCACATGTACGCGCAGATACGATTCGCAGTTGTACGAAATTCGCAATATGAGACGCGGACACAAAAATCATCATCGGAATCATGATCCACACGAAAAATAGCACTTGTATCATGTGCTGTGCCAGGGAACACTAGTCATGCCAAGCCATTCGATTGGCATATTGTATTTATGCGTACTGGGGCAGTGAAATGGCAATGGGCTCGGAAGGGGACTCCTGAGCCATTGACTTCGTACTATGGGGAGCGAAAGCCTGGACTTGATTATAGCTGGCAGCATATTATCGTCCACCCTTCTGGTGCGCTACGCCGCTGGGAGCGTAATAGGGGCGGCGGCTGGTTTCTGGAAGACGCCACTCTAGTGAAGGCGCCGGTAGCGCCATTCTCATTACCGCTCAGCGTTGCGTACTGGAATCAGACGAGTGTGATTGACGATGATGACTATCGTGGAATTCCATACACGGGGCGTAAGTCTGTACAATCGGCGCCTACGAACAGTGACGATTCGGGTACAGGCGCTGTGACCTGGAGTAAGGAGAAGCTACCAGATTCGGATGACAATGATGACGCAGGTGTCACAGACAGTAAGGAGACGCTACCAGATTCGGATGACAATGATGACGCGGGTGTCACAGACAGTAAGCATGACATGGATACTGCCAGTCCGAAATGGGAGCCTGCCTCGCCTGAATATGATGACACCGAGGATGACGTCAGCGAGTTCGATGACTTGGTAGCTGACGATGCCGAAGAACAAGCTGAAGCTCGAAAGTTGAAGAGATTGGGACTGCAGTTGATCATGGATGATAAGGGTGAACTTATCTGGGTGCCAAAGGGCACCTCCCCGACCTCACTCGTTCAGCCAGAGGATCAGCCTATCACCGAGCAGAAGTCTGAGGCCATATCTGAGGATGCCCCAGCCTCTGTGGTGGAGACTGTTCAAGTACCACCGAAGGAACCATCTGGGCCAGATACTGGATTGACTTCAATGGGTGAAAATAAGGCTGGGGTGTCCGAAGAGACGAAGAGGCAACCCAGGAAATATCCTGCCTGTTGGACAGCTGAGTACATAACTCATTTGAAATGCACCCTAAGCAGTGACAGTGATGACGAAGAAGTGCTTGACGTGGCTCCTCGTAGGAAGAAGGCAAAGACCAGCAAGGGACAATGAAATCAACTGTCTTGATTAGGATTGTCCAAATGCAGATTCTCTGATTAGGATTTGTATAGGTGGCAGATGATGATATGCCAGCCGACATGGGACAGATCGATTAGAGATATGAACTGCGCGCCTTGAAAGTATAAGACTTGAATTCTGCCCATTTGGAGGCTGTTCTAACTTGAAGTAACTATTTGGAGGAGCTGTTGCTCAACCTGTTAATTTACTGGTCAATCTTTCTTGCCATAAAGATATTGCAATTGCTTGAATTGTAGCCTTGTTCAACTGTTTATCTAGAACATTGCAATTTTGTACACTGCAAAATTGCCGAAAACGGACCTGTGCCCCAAGATTTGAAGCACAATTAACCTCTGACTGACCCTTGAGCTCCGGCTCGGATACAGTCAAGTGCTCAAGAAGGCTTCACTTGGAAGTGGTATTGCTCTGCGCCTTTTTGCCCCCTGCCTTTCACCCTACATGCAGACAGTCGCTTTTCCAAAACTGTTATGCTGCAAACTGGTCAGAAAGTGGGAACAAAAGCGGCCAGCAAGTCAAATTTACCGGGATTAACAACCAGATTGACCCGAACCGAGAGTGAAAAGTGGACCATTGGCCAGATTGAGAAAAGAGGACCTCGGAGGCAGTTTTAACGTAGACAAAAAAATTCTGACGTTCCTTGATGGTGTTTTTTTCGTTTGGAACCTGGCCCCGACACCTGGGTCCTCACGGATCTCTACATTTTAAATTGGGATGGCCAACCGGCACGACAGAGCAAAATTAGACAAATTTGAGCCCATCAGACTACATAGGAGGAAACTGAAGCCCAGAAGAATAGTTTTCTATTTTTTTTTAATATTCTTTGAAGGAAAAAAAATAGTCTCCAACACTGAGAACAGGCCAATTAGTCTGGATTGCTTCGGGATGGCCGGCAAGAATTTACCCAAATTGCCGATTGTCACTCAATTTTTGAAATTTGACCACCAGAAACAGCATTGCACTCTGGAAAGCATATTTCATTGTTCACCACGACTTCCACTGCGACGATGAAATGTTTTTCTGAGTGTTCTGGGGGAATTTGCCCAAATTGGACAGATTTGACTTCCTCAACGGTCAGATTTCCACTTTTCAACACTCAATTTCAACATGATGCAAAACGTCAACACTGGGCGCTCACCTCCAACGTCGCCTACGTCGACTCCCAGGCGTACGAGAGGACGACAGTCCAGTCAATCCATCATCGAAGACCGAATCCGAGCAGTCATGGCAATACAACCTCCAGTGTCTTATGGTCCTACCGTTGGAAAGCAGCCTCTACGCCGTATGGCTAAAGATGGCAAGTCATCCCTTCGGTCATTCTTGGGCATGGTCGGTCAATTTAGGAGATTCATACCAAAGTTCTCCAAGATTGCCGAGCCGCTCAATCGTCTCCTTAAAGATAATGCAGAGTTTGTCTGGGAATCTGAGCAGCAGAAGGCATTTGATAACCTCAAAAGTGCCATCTGCAATGCTCCAGTACTACAGCTTCCAGATCAGAAACTGCCATCTATTATGGAGGTCGGTGGATCAGGCACACACGTTGGTCAAGTAGTACTACAGGACCAAGGAAAAGGTATGAAGCCATGTGGCTATCACACCGTCACTCTCTCCGATACACAGAGACGCTGGCCTATTCCTGAGATCGAGCTATTTGCCATTGTGGAGGGCTTCCGATTCTTTCGCCACATCTTGCTGGGAGCTCCTGAGACTATTGTACGCTCAGATCATCAGCCACTGGTTTATTTCCAGTCTAAATCCACACTAAGCCCAAAACAGGCGAGGTGGTTGGATGAGCTCTCCGAGTACAACTTCCGAATAGAGCACATTTCTGGCGAGAAGAATAAGGTTGCAGACGCACTCACTCGTATCTCTACACTCTTTGAACTCACTGATTGTCTGAAACACATAGACATCACCGAGGTTCCAGTCATACCACCTACAGATCCTACATGCATTGCTCTTATATCTTCTTCATCAGCTCATCAGCTCCACGACATCATTATATCCCAGTATGATCGTGACACATTTGCACAGACTATATTGGCTAAGCTGACATCATCGACTTCATCAGTCAGTCAGCAGCTTCGAGCTCATTCAGGGGTTGATCTATCGCAAGACCATATATGGCAGACAGCTGTACATTCCACCTACTGCCAAGGTCCCTATAGATGACGGTGAGATCACACAGCTTCGCCACATTCTCCTTCATGAGTGCCACTCAGCCACTATTTCTGGTCATGTAGGCAAAAATCGCATGCTTCATCTACTGCGTAGCCGATATTATTGGCCAGGAATGACGACGGCAGCCATCCAGTACATTCGGGAGTGCCCCGTTTGTCAACGCCAGAAAACGAGGCGACACAAACCTTATGGTCAGTCACATATACGATATTGTGTGCCTAAGACAAAATGGCTTGATGTATCTCTTGACTGGATTACTGACCTGCCTATCACCACTAATGGGCACGACAGTATATTTGTGGTAATGTGCCAATTCTCTCATCGCTGTCATCTCATTCCCTTCAACATGACCTGGACTGCTCAGCATACTGCTTCAATATATATGCAGCATATCTTCAAGCTCCATGGTCTTCCGAGGAACATCATCTCAGATCGAGACCCCAGATTCACCTCTACATTCTGGCAAACACTGTGGAAATCTACTGGTACGAGATTGTCTATGACGTCTTCACACCATCCACAGTCGAATGCAGCCAATGAGAGGAGCCATGCCTTCATTGAGGATATCCTCAGGTACTTTTCAATTTGTTGATTCGATATTCACCATCCTCTGGTTTATAAACTGATTAGATAGTACTTTTTCATCCACAGGTGTTGTTGCAATGATACTTCAGCCAAGTCGTGGGAGGACAAGTTGCCTCTGGTGGAGTTTGCAATTAACAACACAGTTTCTGCATCTACTGGTTATTCACCATTCTACTATCTCGACTCGATGGCGCAGCCACTTTCGCCTCATGACCTGGCAATCACTATTCCGCCAGAAGCTCCTGTTCCAATACAGAATGCTATTCGAGATCATTTTGACCAGTACTCGGCTGTACATGCCAACGCGGTAGACAACATTTCCCGAGCAGCAGAAATTAGCCAAGCCAGATTCAATAAGACTCGCATGCCCCGGCAATATGCAGTAGGGCAGAAAGTTCTTTTACGGACCGAGTTTATCCAATGGACTGGTTTGACAGAGGCAGGCAGACATTTTAAGCAGCCATATATTGGGCCGTTTACTATATCCAAAGTGCTAAGCCATGGGCGTGCATACGAGTTAGATTTCGGAGACCTCGATATCCGTATTCATCCGGTACAGCCTGTATCCAGAATAGAGCTGTATAACGACTCGATCCAAGCACCTTTGCCTTTGCCACAGATGATCACCGAAGAAGGGCAACCACTGTTTGAGATATCACAAATACTCTCAGATAAGATCACCAGGGGTGTCAAGTACTACTTAGTGCGATATGCAGGCTACGGCCTTGAGCATGACACCTGGGTCAAAGCCACAGAGCTGACCAATGCAGCAGACATGATAGCTGCCTATGAAGGCTAAACATTATATTAACCCCTAAGCCGGTGTTTGGGTCATTTCTGACCCAAGCGCTTTTCGGGACGCAAACATACTTTGTGGCGCCATTTGACACTCAAATTGATATTTGAAAACAGTTCTGAAAAGCTCCGATTCATGCGCATCCATTCGTGTGCTTCATACTTCCGGATTTAAAGCATTACTTAAAGAAATCAAGGTCGAATGATGTATCAATAACTGACACGTGTTGATATAACATATAATGGCCCTTTACCCTATCAATTACCCCAATTAGGGTTTGCTACATGTATGATACATCGTCAAGTGCTTGTGCCGTTGTAGGGTGTTAATATTAGGGTTTGGCTTAGGTTGCAAATTGGAACTTTGTCGAACTGGGGTTTTAATGTTATTGTACGAAGTAATATCACGGAACTTGAGCTTTACCAGATAAGGTCGTGCTAGTGCATTGCGCCTTGAAGAGGCGTTTTCGAAAGTGTCTTTAAAAGTTAAATCGGACTATCAACGAACCATATATTCGCAAAAGGGTGGAATGTCCCAAAGTGCTGGGGAAAAACACCGGCTTAGGGGTTAAGCCTCATGCCCTTACTTCTTGTAATACATACTAATACATGTCGATCATCTATATACCTTGCTCTTAATGTTTTATCATTATGTTGCATAGAAGCAGGAAATTGATCCTTCCTTGCTAAAGGTGTAGTGAGCCTTGTACAAAATCATACCCTTGCACAGATACGCACACATGCGAGATATCATATATGGATCAATAAAAAGTGCTAAATGCTACCTTTGCCAAGACCGTGGTTAGTCATCGGATTCTATGGCCAGTCATCCGAAGCTACCGGAGACATCGACTGAGGTAGACGGAGTTGTGATCCTAAGTTATGCCTGACAAACATAACTAAAATAAATTTCACATTAGTACGTGGCGAATCCACTCTGAATCGACAGATGTTCGTCAAAGCGTGCGTACTGGACACAAAGATTGAGGAGTTGAGCAGACCGGTTAAGGATTATAAGTCCAATTCCGTTAAGCAGGGCCACTCCGTTTGCATTAAAACAAGCCCCCGGTGAAATAACTCCGGAAACATCGGGCTCCCCGAACCGCCTGTGAACTTCCAAAGTAGCTTCAGGAGGGGAGGAAGGGTTGGGTGCACTATATATAATAACTGTGGAAACATGTACCTAAGGGTTTTCGTCGATCAGTTGTATATATAAGGCCGAGAATCGTTCGATTAATGAGAAATTGTTAAATCGTGGGATCATCGTTCGCAAAGGCGTCGACGGCTAGCGCAAATAATCCGTAACGTAAACCTCGGATACCTTGAATCGTCACTCTGAAACACGATACGCCGTTCCAGCGTCAATCTGTATCACGATACGCAATTCATTGAACCTTGAATCGTCACTCTGCAATACGATACGCAATTCAAAGGGGGCTACATCCTAAGAACTCTAAGGCTAATGCCTAAGGTGAGGGTTTAAAGTGGACTCAGTTCCCCCCAATATCCTAAAAACACCATGAGGGACGCCTCAAATCGGTGTAAGAAGACTGGTACCAGCAGAAGCAACAACAACAAAGACATCAAAGACATATACAAAGGTATGCCCGTTGTGAGGTCACAACTCTTTTAAGAGGGGAGATCTGTCAGGGTTATGACCGATGACACATGTGTCATACATGTCATACATGACATACGTGTCATACCTGTCAGACATGTCATACCGTGTCATGTCATGTCATGTCGAGTCATGTCATATATTATAATGACAGACAGTCGTCAGTACGGTCGACTATGACTGTACATGTCATCGAGATGATAAGTCATATCATCTGTCATTTATTCAAGGTAAAGACTTGAATGACACATGTCATCGAGAGGCCAGTATGTCAGACTCGAGATGGCGAAGCAAGATGCTATCTTGAAGTACCGAATGGTTCGGAGAAGAACTCATCTTCGCTTCTAGCATGTTCTGAACAAGCATGCGAGTATCATATGGCGAACGCATTATTCGTTCAGCCGATACTAGTCGTTCAACCAATGCCTTGGGTTCACAACCCAATAACGGTGTCATCTATGAGATGTGAGGCATTCAATAGATGAGGTAGCGTTGTGCTACAGCAGTATCTTCGGACGAAGCACTGCACTCATCACCCGCTCTTACGCTGCACGAGTTGTTATTGTTCAATAACATCCGTGCTATCTTATCATATCATATATATCTTAAGGCTCGCTTGTGAGACCTTATCAATCACAAATGCTTTTTACAGATGCAAGGGTCGATTTGAATGTGTATATCACCCAATACGAAGTTACCAACATGCAAAATGTGGTAAGCATGATTGGGCATGATGTTTGGATAAAACTTTGAGGCTTGGTGGGATGATTCAGCTCGAAATTCAATCGGATAAAATATTTGAGTGACATACTATGTTTTTAGATACCCTCCAAAGGTTGAAACTCAAAAATGATAGAATGCATGATACAAATGCATTGGATATAGCGAGTATATGAATATATGTTGCATATGACATACGTTCCCACTCAGTTAAGGTCCTATAGATGCTAAAACTCGGAGGGTACTCAATAGGGACTGCTGAAATCTGTATAGGCAGCCCTGACCGGGAGTCCCGGTCGGGCCCCTATGACAGACTCCTAGCTAGGCCAACACTGGACTGCTGACTGATCTATAAGTTCGTGCTGTGACACACGTTGTGTCACAGGTAGGCTAGACTCCGAAACCGTCCGAGACCGTTCCGGGTATATCTAGCTTAGTGTCTATGTCGCAAACGTGTGCACATGATGGTACGAATACTGTCGGATCCGAGCAATCTTAACACTCGCGAATAACCATAAGTTCGTCATTAACATTCACTGGTGTCGGTAACTGTCCAAGCAATCTCAACATAGTACAATATCGTAGAGCTACAAAACTTTTTAAAATTCTGATATACTGAGATCGAACACTAAGCTCCTTCATGCAAGCCCAGATTTCCAACATGAAAAAGGATGAAAACAGCAGTAAAATATTTTCATAAAAAGTTGGTATAATAACACAAAGTACGAATTATTATCCAAAGCTGTGAGCAGAAGTATCTTAGCACTCTAGCACTGGCACGCGAACAGCCACCTAGCACTCTTGCAAGGCAAGATAATAATGAGTCCACTAGCCTGACCTTCAGTCAGAGCTTACTTATATCTCAATGCTCTGTCACATTTCCCAAAACTGTAACGGGTTCTAGCCCCTAAATCTTCATCTGGCCAATGGAAAGTCATTATTCCATGCCAGCACTAACAATGTTACCGTTCACCACATTTTGACTGACACGTCAGTGGCAGAGTAGTCACTGTCATCTTCATCTTATCATTTCTTGGTCACCCGATCATGACCATATCTTCTCTGGCAGGTCTGCATATCTCGGGCAGTCATAATCGCGAAGCCTGTCATACTGTCACCTCTGTCACGCGTGTCACCAGCTGGACAAACCCGGCGCGGTACCATGAGAAGCCGGCGTTTGTTACAGCTGTCGCAAACGTGTGCACATGATGGTACGAATACTGTCGGATCCGAGCAATCTTAACACTCGCGAATAACCATAAGTTCGTCATTAACATTCACTGGTGTCGGTAATTGTCCAAGCAATCTCAACATAGTACAAGATCGTAGAGCTACAAAACTTTTTAAAATTCTGATATACTGAGATCGAATACTAAGCTCCTTCATGCAAGCCCAGATTTCCAACATCCCCCATCTGTAGCTGCTGCTTGCAGTAGCACAGACTCAAATATGGGCTTGTTCAGCATACTGGGTCGTATCACCATCTGCCATGAACTTGCCCAAACTGAAAGTGAACATACCAATGCCTTCACCTTCTCCACCCTGTAACATCCTGGCTCTAACCAGAGGATTCTTGAACACCAAAATCCACATGCATCTGCGGCCAATAGGTCCATGTTCCAGATGTCCAATCACATGCAAGCGTCCAGACTGACTCAATCGTCTGAAGTACGCGGCTCTGCTCTCGGTCATGTCTGTCAAATAGTAAGAAGGAACATGGACACATGCCACCACACGACTGGTCATAACTGCCAACGGGAACGCGATGTCCAGCGCTGCAAACCAAGGCGAAGTCACCACGGCATCACAAATACCATACTTCTCCTTCCATGCGCGATAGTTACCCGGCTGGAGCGTGTCATGCGCCTCAGACCAACCCAGCTGAGAATTCCAGTCATTATTCATAAACCTCAACTGAGGCCACTGCTCCACCATCACCTCACTGATGACCCCAGTGCCTGCCCACGGGTCCCACACGCCATCGATGGACTTCCAGTCCACCTCTGTCGCCAAGCGCCTCACCTCGGAGGGCACTGTGATGACCAGCTCAAGCCCCCACTGCAGCGCGCTAGCTTCTCGCACCTGAGCCTTGGTCATATGTCTCAATTCTCCTCGCTTTTCAACTTCTTCTTCAGACAAAGCAGGCACACGAGGTGCATCCCTCAGCTGCCTTGCCATTGTCTTCTGTTCTCGGTACTTCTTGCTCAGCACCGTGCGATGCCCTTCGTTCCAGTGCCCTGGCATGAAGATCTGCACGGCCTCAGAGAGCTTGTCCTGCCTGCCCCAATCAATCTGATCTGGCACGCCAAAGAACATGTCCTTCTCCTCCAATAGCATCTCCCTTGATGAGATGGCATGCCATGGCTGAAATTTGTCTCCCTTCACCACACGACGGGGACCCACGTCTGCTGGCAGCAGGCGCATTTCTGAGGACAGCTTCTCGTTCAATTGCTGCTCCTTCATGCCCAGTCTGTCCTCCAGGACACCAGAGCTCTTATCTTCCTGGGTCTGCACCTCAGCGTTAGCAGCTTGCATCCCCGTGCCTGAGCACCTGGGACATAGCCACTCGCCTTCTGGTACTCCATCCAGTGCTGGGGTAAGACACCACAAGTGGTACCCCCTGTTGCATGCGTCGCACAACAACATTTCTGCTTCCCCATCAGTCTTCCTGCACACTTCACATGCTAGGTGCTTGCTGGGAACGGCTGCACTGCAGTCATACTGGTCCTTCACCTGTAGGTGACATGGCGCGATGCTCTGCACGGTGCTCTTCTCTCTTAACTTGGTGGCGTCCTCAAGCACCACAACACCATCTCGCTGTATCTTGACCAGCTTCAGAATGGCAGACTTGGTCGCGACTTCCATGCCGTAGGCTGCGAGGCTTCTGTCTGATGTAGACAAAGTCACCCACCTTAAACTGGTGTGGCTTAGGCTCAATGCCCCCACCCCTTCTTCCTTCGTAATGTAGAGTATCACGATGCTGTGCAACCTCCAGGCTACAACCAGCGTGCACCATCAGTCGCTTCACCACCTCTGCTCTCAGGAGGAGGTCCTTGACCCGAGCGTCCTTGTCATCCTTGACCTCTGGACTGAAGTCTATACTGGGCGCTTTCCCAAGGGCTAAACTCTCTAGTGCACTGGACTGGGTAATAGCAGTTAGGGCAGAGGGGCAGGCTTGACCGCTGAGCACCTAATAATATCACGTCTCCGGTAGGAGTATGTTACATTTTTTCTTTTTTTTTTT
>LGRX02008593.1:0-30220 GCA_001247695.2 Cymbomonas tetramitiformis
TCGTCCCCGACCAGAGTACTAATCTCGCCCAACGGTGCTCGACTTCCGTGTGATATAAATCACGGTATTTTCACTCGGGTACCATCGACTGGCCAATCGCGTTTCGGAAACGAATCGCATCCAAAACCGAATCGGACGGGCGACGCGAAATGATAGCGCCGACAAATCCAAAATGCTTGACTGCGCTGTCCCTGTCGTCCCCGACCAGAGTACTAATCTCGCCCAACGGTGCTTCAAACTCAGAAACGATTAAATGCCCCGTCCCTGTCGTCCCCGACCAGAGTACTAATCTCGCCCAACGGTGCTCGACTTCCGTGTGATATAAATCACGGTATTTTCACTCGGGTATCATCGACTGGCCAATCGCGTTTCGGAAACGAACCGCATCCAAAACCGAATCGGACGGGCGACGCGAAATGATAGCGCCGTCACGATTCGCGCGTGATGACCTCCACGTGACTGCATGTTGAGTCAGCTCGACGTCCCATAAAAAAGCGAATCGGACGGGCACGATGGCGCGGGGTGGGGTGGGGGGGGGCGCCGTCGCGATGCGCGCTTTGATTTAATTAGTAATTGACAATTGACAATTGTAATTAGTTGCCTGCGGCGCGCCCCCAACTCCGCAGACATAATGCAAATCGATCAAGGTCCCGTTTGGATCCCTCGCGTGCGCGTCATTTCAAACGATGCGGTGCTACCTTTGCTTTTGCCTGCATGGTTCGAGAAAACTCTATCTATGTTGAGTTCACTGACTATCTGATATCTTTGGACTAGGATATTCCAGTATATCCACTCATCATGTGGATGTCCCTACAATATATAAACCAGCTCCGCCCTCGGACGAGCGTCGACATGCCTGCTACCTTGTGGGAAGGCCACTGCCTCCGCTTCCCCCTTCACGTCGTGCCGACTTCGCCGGCACTCCGCTCGGGCTCGCTGCGGCCACGGTCATATATATTACGCTTGTGGGAAGGCCATTGCCTCCGCTTCCCCCTCCGCCCCCACGTCGTGCCGGCTTCGACGGCACTCCCAAAGAGACTTTCAAGTCACATTAATGTATTGAAGTGCGCACCAATATATGGATCTACCTTCAAGGGATCAAAGCTTGGGATGGGCGATTCGGGGGTCGTGCGTACCCTAGCGCGCTAGCGGGGGCGCGCGGGAGGGGGCGCGCGGGAGGGGGCGCGCGCGGCGCACTCCCGGATCACCTATCGCTTACTTACTTACTTACTTACTTACAAATAAACCACCGTTAGTCTATAACGAACTAGACCTTGAGGGTTGGGGGGGATAATCCCCCTCGTGTTCCTCCGCTTCCCTTCCATATATTTAGCATATTACAACGAAATTCACCAGTGCGTGCTGCCGGAGATCGTGGGTGCGGCATGCCCGAGGCCATGAGTGATATTCGATGACCGCTCGATGATATTCGATGACCACTCGATACCATTCGATGATCGCTCGATGAGATTCGATGACCGCTCGGTAGGGTTCGATAACCTCTCGATGATATTCGATGAACACTCGATGCGATTCGATGACCACTCGATGATATTCGATGACCACTCGATGATATTCGATGACCACTCGGATGGTATTCGATGGCCGCTCGATGAGATTCGATGCGACCACTTGATATGATGACATGGTGATATGATATGATGATATGATGATATAATGACATGATGACATAATAGCATGATGACATATTGGCAGGATGACATGATGTCATACTGTCATGATGTCATGATGTTTATGTATGATCATCGCAGCGAACATTCCAAGAGTGTCACGCGACTGCATGTTGAGACACTATTCGCAATTAACAAATAGGGGATGCTCGACTGCGCTGTCCCTGTCGTCCCCGACCAGAGTACTAATCTCGCCCAACGGTGCTCGACTTCCGTGCGCTGTCCCTGTCGTCCCCGACCAGAGTACTAATCTCGCCCAACGGTGCTCGACCGGTTCCGTGTGATATAAATAACGGTATTTTCACTCGGGTACCATCGACTGGCCAATCGGGTTTCGGAAACGAATCGCATCCAAAACCGAATCGGACGGGCGACGCGAAATGATAGCGCCGACAAATCCAAAATGCTTCACTGCGCTGTCCGACCAGAGTACTAATCTCGCCCAACGGTGCTTCAAACTCAGAAACGATTAAATGCCCTGTCCCTGTCGTCCCCGACCAGAGTACTAATCTCGCCCAACGGTGCTCGACTTCCGTGTGATATAAATCACGGTATTTTCACTCGGGTACCATCGACTGGCCAATCGCGCTTCGGAAACGAACCGCATCCAAAACCGAATCGGACGGGCGACGCGAAATGATAGCGCCGTCACGATTCGCGCGTGATGACCTCCACGCGACTGCATGTTGAGTCATCTCGACGTCCCATAAAAAAACGAATCGGACGGGCACGATGGCGCGGGGTGGGGGGGGGGCGCCGTCGCGATGCGCGCTTTGATTTAATTAGTAATTGACAATTGTAATTGTAATTGTGTGATGAACAGGACCACCAACTCAAGGAGTTGGGGAATTATCTATAACATTTTTTTGCTTGAAATGTCGATGCTTTAACCTTTAATCTTAGAGTGGTTTGGGTGGGTGCTTTCACAGAATTTTAAAATGCTAGATCCTACCACAAGGATCTAGGGTACCGACAACTCTAGGCCTTGCTACACGAGCTCGGGTTGGTGCGTATGTTGTTAACCCTCGAGGGTATGACCAAAACTAATTGTGTAAGCCCTTTAATATAATACTAGCCGGATTAATCGCCGCATATGCGCATGACATGGTGTAGTACCGTCGAAATTCAATATTTCCATCATAATTAGGATCTGAAAATTGCATTCTAGAACATCTAGCGGCAGTTCAGACCGTTCAAAAAATCCCCCAAAAATCCCAGGGAGACTTTGAAGTCATATTAAAGTACTAAAGTGCTCACCAAAGCAAAGATCTAGCCTCAAAGCTTAAAATGGACCAAGACTTACGCCCAAAATGCGAAATTATCCCCATACTTAAGGAATGTGTATATCTCACCCATGTTACCGCGTTCGTGTGATGTGTCCAATATACACTATCCAAGTCGTATTTCGACCCGAATATGATTAATATACATGCATACCTTGAGATATATCACGTCTATGGTGGAAAAGGATCGACATACGATTGACCAAAAAATATGGAAGAGACACCCCGGTTTTGAAGCTTTAAAAAGCGTAGCCGTTCAAAATTTGGTTGGGGCATGCTATAAATGCATTAGCTAGGAGTATATATGATGGATTCTCGTCAAACCACGCACCACACTACTTAATATAGGTCCCATGTGGAAAGTATTCCTTGGTGTTGACTTGTAGAAAGCTCGTGGGGCGCCCAAATAAATTATTGAAAAAGTGATCCTTGTGGGAGGATCTAGAGCGTTCTAGGTCCTCCCACAAGGATCTCGGGATATAGTAGCCATCGGATTCGCGTAATTGACGCTGTAAAAAATAAACGGACCAGTTTAAGTTGTGCAGCTCTATATTACTGTGTAATTGCGCTAAGTTGCTACCGTCTCCAGGAAGCGTGTGGCCGCTGTATAGTGGGTGCACCATGTTATATTCAAAATGTTCAGGCCATATTATGCCCTCAAAGTTACGATTATTCAAAAGTTTGACGATTAATCAAATCTATGGTATACATATATGATATGAATTTATATTGATGATTATTCAAATCTCTGGTATACTTTTTTTTTGTATACTCTCTGCCACACCGTGTGTAAGAGATCACGTTGTGTAATACAGAGGCACCCACTAAAACAGCGGGCCCTGGAAGACTTCAGGACGGTATCAACCACCGCGAAGGGAAGAAAACTATATAATATTCCGATCAGATGCAGGATTGATTATGTCTCTGACAATCTCAAGATAAGTGAAAAGTGGGCACACCTCAATCCTTATGTCGTGCACTCGAGTCTTGTCGTAGAACAAGTAGTAGTCGATAAGCTTAATCTAATATTATATCATATATTAAAGCATGCACACTGACCAGCACTTGGGACACGGTTACGGAACGGTTTTGGAAATAATAACGTTCACCACGCCCTTCTAAGTTAAAGTATCATTCAGTCGACAATCATTGCTGACGAATTTCGGATAAGATTCAGTCTTGAAGTAATTAGTTTTGACGTCATTAGTCATCAAGTCATCTAGTGACCAAGTATGACCAATCCATGGTAAATGACATGTGACCAAGTCATCAGTCATCAAAACATATTAGAAATGTTTGAAGTCATATGAAATCAATGTCACATAGTGACCAAGTATGACCCATCCATGGTGACTGCCATATTGTAAAATAGAACAATGATACAAGTCGAAATATAAAAATCCAAACCCACCCACCCAACAAAATATATTGGGGTGGGGTAGGCATAATAAATACTTAGAATGTGGTGTACAAAATCAATATATGATGAAAGCTTTTATCATCGAGTGCAACTATAAGTGCCCATATACTTCGACAGGTCCCCTATAGGTCCGCGCGGTCCCAAAAAATTCGGTCCCAAAATATCAAAAATGTATGGATCTCGCTAGAACGAGCGTGCTTGCGGACCGAATATGATATGTGAATTCGCTTATATCTTATAGGAAAAAACTAAGGTACATCACAAGTTTAAAATCACGATCGTCGGGGCTTCAGAAGTGAAAATTTACACTTTCGAGAACACATGTAAGAGCATAACAAATCGGTGAAAACTCCATGGAAATAATATAAATAAAACCTTTCCCATGCATAAGAAAATAATGTCACGAAACTATAATTATTAAACTGATAAAACAAATCGAAAACCAGAAACGAAAACAATATCACGGAGTGCAGCCTATTTGAATATCCTTTCGAGCTATTGCGGCCTTTTTCACAAATACCCAGTCTTTATCCACACCATAGTTGGCAACTTCCAACTGGTGCTTCTGACACCGGCCGTGATATCTGCGTACTTTTGTCCGTGCGCTCTGCGCTCGTCAGTAACAGGTCCACAAGCATCGCCATCAGGCGGCAAGCTCGCAGGTTCTTGGGTGATCCCAACCCTCTGAGAATCAAGTGGAGGGGCAGGCGACTGCGACGTTTTCTCGGAAGTATCCTGCAAAAGCACAACGGAAATATGAGTTGACATCGATATACGGATGTACTCAGCGAGGTAATAATGCGTGCGCTTGCGGCGAGGAAGAGGCGAACACACTAACCTGTTGCTTTGCGATGGCAACATCATTTTCAGGAGGTTGTTCAGCAGTCGATGCAGAAGTGCCAACTGCTTGCAAGCCTGACCGTTGTCGTTTCTTTTTTATTTCCTTCGCGGCTGCAGAGGTCGTGCCATCTTTGAAAGCCGCAGGTGAGGTTGTAGGCGCTTTCTTGAAAGCGGCGCTGAATTTCAAGAAGGAAACTCGCTGTGCCTTTTTGGGAGGAACATCTACTTCGACTACAGACCGTGTGCCTGTAACGTTGCTACGCTCATGTTCTTCTTCGACTGGAGCGTCTTCGGCAACAGGGCGCTCCACGTTATCCAGATCACTAGCTGGCAAACTTTGAGCGTTTTGAATCTCTTCGATAGGGGTGACAGTGACTCTATCATCCCCCCAAGAGCTATCAGGATGAGGGGACACGCGCGTTTCAGTAATGAGAACGGCAGGTCCAGCTCCATCACTTTCGACCACTTCGCACGATAGGGTGCGCTCAACTTGTAGAACCGCACGAGGAGAAACCGCATAAGCGCAGCCGTAAAGTAGCCCAAATAAAGCCAGGAGAAATATCTGATGTGTTGAATGCCGCATACTGTAGTGAAGTCCGACGACTCGAGTGTGTTTTGTGAAGTAGCCTTGGAAAAAACCTAGAAACGAAACCGTCTGCAAATCCAGATACGGTATATAGTATCGACGAATATGGGAATCGGACGGATACATATTGATCTTGGATGCTCACACATAGTCATGTTATCGAATAAGTCCCCCATAGGTCCACGCGGCGGTCTGGACCGGTCCAATGGTAGCAGATTATGGATAGGTCCCGCATAGGTCCACACGGTCAGGGCCAGAAACGCCCATTCTGCTCATAGGTCCGATCGGAAACGGGCGACAGGTCCCCAATAGGTCCGAGGCACGATTTGGGGGGTCCGATAGGTCCAGGACCGGTCAATTACGCCTTGACAGCGACACTGCTCGCTCCTCGCCCCAGAAGTCCTGAAACTTGAGGGTCCACTCAGGGCCCACTTCTGCGTCTTCAGTATCCGCAGCGGGTTCGGCGTTCTCAGAGTCGATAGCCGTGGCTGCAAAGGCAGAAGTAGTATCATCGGGGGACTTCTCGGCCATCATGAGCCAGGCGGGTTGTATCCCCGGGTCATCATTGCCGCGCAGCTTCTGCGTCTCCGCGTACACCAGGTACTTCTTCAACTGGGCGGGGGTCAGGAACACCTCATCCACCAATCCCGCACAGGCCGTGCCCTTCGGAGACTTGTCTCCAGATGCTTTCCCAGGAGAGCAGCCTGTGATGGTGACGCGATCTCCAATCTTACCACTGCGGGACTTCCTGAGGAAAGAGACGGAACCATTCCCTTTGTAACCCAGGGTGACAGGAGAGTGACTGCGCAACCACCTTCCGCCAAGGATAACATCCACCTGTATGCCCAGTGGTAGGATTCGAAGGGCAAGGGCGTTCTCTGTATAGGTGCCCGTAGTGGTGTGTGTGTTAAACTTGGCGTACGCGGTGGCGCCAGTGATCTTTACAGATCCATCTGCTAAGGTGACTCGCATCTCAGAGCCAGCTCGTGTCGTGAGGCCACATCGCTTGGCGCTCTGCTCCGAGATGAAGTTGTCAGAGGCCCCCGAGTCGATCAGCACCTTGACCGTGTGTCCTCTGAGGGTTGCATAGAACACCAGCAACAGCGGTCCTTCTTCGTCATGTGCCGCTGCGAGAGTACCCTCAATGTCGGTCTTCCACTGAACTCCCCCATCTGTGCGTATGCTTTTGCACTTAAGGTTGGGGAGGAGGTTGTCCGAGGCCTCGCGGCATTCTTCCAACGTTTGCCTACACGCGGCGTAGAACTCCTCATCCAGCAAATCTACATCTTCAGTCGGATGACTGACGAGGTTGTCTACACTCGCCGTCAGCAGGGTGCCCGCTGAGGTGCATTCGCTCGAGGTGGGGCTGACATGAGTGGTGTCGCTGGTGGTAGGACTCACATGGGCGGTGTTACTGGTAGTAGGGCTCACATGGGTAGTGCCGCTGGTGGTAGGGCTTACATGAGTAGTGCCGCTTACTGTGGGGCTCACGTGGGTAGTGCCGCTTGTTGTGGGGCTCACATGGGTAGCGACACTGTTGGTGAGACTGCTATGGGTGAGGGGATCCTCGTCATGCTGAGGGCTGCTAGTGGGGGAGTTGTGGGCGAGTTGGTGGGAGCTCTGGTGGTCAGTTCTCGCCTCAGGGGTCCCAGCTGCTGCCATCTGCTGGGTGTAGCAGAGCGAATCGACTGAGGGCTCCTCTTCCATCACCTCGGGGTCTTCAGCGATGGGGTGGCTGTCGAGGCGGGGCGGCGCTTCATCTGCTTCGTGCGTTCTGACGGTGGTCATCTGTTGGGTGAAGCAAAGCGAGCTGGATGTAGAGGTTTCCTCTGCCACTACGCAGTCGGATGAACCTTCAAGGTTTCCTCCCGGGGTAGCCGGCGCGTTGTCATGGTGCGAGGATGTCGTCTCTGTCGTGGGCTCGACCAGTGGGGATGATGGAGGGGATGCTCCCAAGGGGCTGGGACCCAGCTTCCTCATCTTGTACTGGTGCACTGCGTGTAGACTGCACCAGGCGCCAGGTAAGCCCACGTCTCCCGCTGTCCCGGGTATCGTGCCCACTTCAGTGTCCAGGGTGCAGAGAGATGCCGAGGATCTCGCTGTTGCTCTTCGTGCGCCCTCTTTTTCCCACAGCCTGCTACCTGGGGAAGAGTCTGGGCTCGAAGTGGCGATCGCCTCCAGCTGCTCGGCGGGTGACAACTCTCTCCAAGCCGCGTAGAGGTCGGAGGAGCTGGCGCTAGAGGGCTCGAGGACTTGCTAGCGGCCGTCGTGCGAGAGGAGGTGCCACAATGCTATGCGATGATGGCCCTCCCTGCGATCTTGAGGCTCGCGGGCAATGCGCACTCTCTCTGCCAGCTGGTTGGCGCGGTTCACGTGCTCCTTTGGCGATCGACTCCCAGAGCGTATGCGGCTACGGGTGCGCTCCCACATCTTATCCACCAGGTCTTTGGCAGCCTCCGGGGATTTGCGCAGAGCTCCGCGGACCTTTTGCATGGCGACCTCGAGAGGGAGGGAGTACAGATCTCTCTTCCAGTGCCACGCAGTTAGCCTCTTCTGCGGGTCTGCGAGGTTGGACTGATAGTTGGGTAATGGTAGGACAACACGCGGTTGGGGGCGAAGATCGCGGGGCTCTCCACGGTTATGGGGGGTCTGTGCCGGGGAACTCGCCGCCCCCTCCGACCCTCGATCCTTGCCTGTGTATAAGCAGGGCCGTCATCAAGAGGTAGTGACGGCTCGTCGAAGGGGGTGCTTTCTGCAAGGGGGTGGCTGGTCAGGTCATCCCTCGGCAGCGATGGGGCACCAGCTGAGCGGTAGGTGCGTCGCAAGCGGGTTCCAGAGGTGAAGGCCACGCTCTTGGGATGGGGTCGATGGCCCCAAGGGTCTCTGCGTCCTCGTGCGCGTCGGGGTTCCACTGGCTCTGACCGCTTCTCCAGGGCGGAGAGGGTTTGATCATCAGGGCATGACCTCACTTCCTCGAAGGGCAGGGTCGGGGACTGGTCGCCGGCCAGTCATTCATCGCCCTCAACCGGGGGGAGGCCGTCACCCTCCACAAGCTCGATACCAGCGAGGGCCGCAAGGGTCTGGTAGCTCTGCTCGTCCTCATAGGTAGCAAGTGCCAAGACCTCCTCGGAGAACTCCTCTGGGACGCCGTCCACCGAGGAGATGTCCTCCTGCTGCTCGATGGCCCAGACGACGGCGGCTA
This sequence comes from Cymbomonas tetramitiformis, assembly GCA_001247695.2. NCBI lineage: Eukaryota > Viridiplantae > Chlorophyta > Pyramimonadophyceae > Pyramimonadales > Pyramimonadaceae > Cymbomonas > Cymbomonas tetramitiformis. The sequence continues at coordinate 9,023 of LGRX02008593.1, forward strand.
CAAACCCAGGGGAATTTGCCAATCGAGCGGGTGCATTGGCCCTCCACTCCTTGAGCTTGGCCTCGTCAGTGCAGTTACGGACGATGTGCTCCGCGGAGCCGTAGGCGAAGCACCGGCGGACCTTCGGAGCGTCGGGGCGGGAGAGGCCAGGTGGTGGTGGCAAGGGGGTCACTGCCGCGGCAGCGGTGGTGGCAGGCCCATTCTTCAGCATGGCAAGAGCTGGGCGGTTCGAAGGGGGGGTACGCCTGAAGAAGGGGGTGCGAGGTGATGGGTTGGCGAAGGAAACAGTGCGGGGAGGACGGTCTTGAGAGCGCCTCTGAGCCGCCTCCGTGTCAATGTCACTCTCCACCTCCTCAGCGACTTCCCGAATCTTCAACAAGGCGTTGTGGGTGCCTGGGATATCGTCAGCGCCGGCCTTCCTCTCCCACTCTTCTGGTTTGGAGACATCCAAGTGGATGGCTCTCAGGCGCCGCATCACCTTGGGTGCATATTTCAACCCTCGGCGGTACGTAGAGAGCATCGACAGGTTGGACATCTCCACACAATTGGGGACTCTGCCGGCCAGGAAGTTGACGGAGGCCATGCGGGTCTCCAATCGCGAGAAATACTCCGCCGCGGTCTCGCTCGTCGCCTGCTTCAGGGCAATGGCCTCACCGTGTGCGTTCTCCAGGTAGGCCTGCGTTAGGGAGCACACCGCCAGATCGCTGAAGAACACGTCCAGCTCCCCGTAGCGCCGGTGCCAGGCCTGGTCGGACCCGAAGGTCCCCGCCGCGCGCTCCAAGAACTTCTTCTGCTGGTCCTGAAGAGTGTGCTCCTTGAAGCTCCAAAGAAGGCTTGACACACTCGCCTGGTACGCTGATACAGACGGCGTACAGCTGGGAGTGGTCAGTGCCTCGATCACGATGGCCTCTTGGAATATCTTCCGCACCATGTTGGAGTAGTGCTCCAACTGCGCCAGAAGGCCATCCTTGTCGGCCGATTTAGTGTCGGACGCGGAGCGAGGGAATGTGTTCACACCCTTGATCAGCTTCAGCACCATCTCCTTGGTTTTGTGCTCCAGGCGGACTTCGTCCGAAGTTGCTCGCAGATTGGTGCCCTGCGGCAGTCGGATGATGCCTGGTACAAAGGGGGTGGCGCTGGGAGAGAGTACGGGGTTCGCAGCGGCGGCGGAGTGAACGGGGTTTGCGGCGACGGAGTGGGGAAAACGGGCTGAAGGTGGTGGTCCCGGGGCATGCGCGGGATTTGTGGGGACTGCGGTTGAAGTAGGCGGTAATGCAGGGGCTGGTGGCCCGGGATTAGGCGGTGGTGCGGGTGTTGATGATGGAGCGGGGAGTGGAAGAGGTGTATGGAGAGGCATGGGGGTGGGTGGTTGTGCGGCCACCACGCTCATGCTTCGGTACCAGTCGGAGTTGCTGACTTCAGACCATGCGGCGAGCCCGTCCTGGTCGAAGTTCTGCATCTCAGACTCCCGCGCAGTGGCAGGAATCCACTCCCACACTGGCTGTCCCATGCTCGTAGACCGCACATTGGCTGCGGCTGGGTCCCCCATAGCCATATCCATGACCTCGCGGTCGACCATGAGGACCCAGGTCTCCACACGAGGGTTGGTAAGGAGCAGCGGAGTGTGATGAAGGCGACCTCCCATGCGTGCATAGGCTGTCAATGGGGCTCCCAGCAGGTGCATGATGGTGAAGAGGATGGTGTCGCCTTGTACTCCAGCCATGCGACGTTCGTCTCGTGGTAAAGAGACGGTCGCTGCGCCTCGCACCCCCGCTGACTGATGTACCCACAGAGATCCGCCATCGTGGGTAATGAAGAGGGCCCGGACCTCTGGATAGTGGGGGTAAGAGGGACCGGGTCCCCGATCAGGATCACCAGAAGGGTCTGGGGGTGGATCGTCAGGGGGACTTGGGGGCGAGTTCCTGGGGCTGGGGACTCTGCGCTCTGAATTAGGGTCACCGCCGCCATGTACCACCGACTCCATCGATTGGCGTCGGCGAGCCACCATCATGTTTAGGGGGGCCTGAGTGGGAGGTTCAATAAGGGCTGCTCCAGCGACAGTCAGAGACTCTGGAGGGGTCTCGTTGTCTGCAGCGTCCGCCTCGAGGGGCCGATCCGCCGTCAGGGCTCCCTGTGCATTGCTCTGGGGGTCGTCTGATGGGGGGTTTTCTGCAGATACTGCTGCGCCTGACGGGGCGAGCTCTCTTGAGAGCACCGCAGAGAGGTTCAGGGCTTGCACTGCCGCAAGGACCTCCCTGCGGATATGCTCACTCCGGTTGCTCGCGTCCGAATCAGACCCGGATCTGCGAGCGGCTCTCCGCCTGCGCCCTGCCCGCGCATGTGTGCCCCGGCTCCCCCTGGACCCTGTACTGGTGCGGCTGGCGTCCGTCCCAGACTCGGGGTCGGAGTGCTCTGGCAAACGGCTCAGGCTCGGGATATGCCTGCCATGCGTTGCCGGGCCCGAGGACTCCCTTCGTGAGCGTCGACGCCTGCGGGCCTCTGGATCAGCTGTCACCGCTGGGAGGTGGCGCACCAAAAGTGAGGCCCCGCCCGGAGCGCCCTGTCGGAGTCCACCATCAGGGGGTGATCGTAGGGGGTCCGGGAGAATCGCGGCGCCAATGCTGATGAAGGGCGGCTGCAGTGAGGGGTCCGCCGTAGGGTCGTACAACGTTGAAGTGGGTACCAGCTGTTGCGGCTGTGGCTGTTGTTGTTGTTGTTGCTGCTGCTGCTGATGCTGTTGCTGCTGTTGTAACTGTTGTTGCTGGAACTGCTGCTGATGTAGCTGCTGCTGCATTGGTTCTAGCTGCTGTTGCTGCTGTGGCCACTGTTGCTGGTACGCCAGCCACTGCTGCTGCTGTTGCAGTTGCTGTTGATATGGCGTGGGGTACGAACCCACGGGGTGATGAGCCCCCAATGTAAATGGTACTGGGGACACTCCCCCAGCGATGGGTGCTGGTTGAGGTAGTACCCAGCTGGAGCCATTCCACACAGCTTGCGCAGGGGTGCCGTCGGGCAGGGTATATGGGCGTGGTATAGCGGTATAGGGCATGGTAGTGCCCGGGAGAGGGAAGGGGAAAGTGGAAGCGTATGCGGCAGGGGACGGAAAGGAGAGGGGTGAAAATAATGGTGGGCGTAGTGGTTCTGCGCTGACTCCCATGCTGGAAAGCGGCTCTGATGTGTACTGCGACATGATACTGTTGAGCTGATTAAATCGAGAGCTGGGTGTGGCAAAAGCCACAGGTGAGCAGAGGGTAGAGTCTGCCCGCCTTTTATTTACTCTTCGATGTCGCTTTCAGGAGGAGAAGGAGCGGGGCTTCCGGGTGGAGATGGGGGGACCCAAGGGGGGCCGTCGATCACTTGTATTGGGAATGCACCAGGGAGCGCGGGGAAGACTGTTAGATCTTGGATGTGCGGGTAGTGGAAGTGGTAGTTCCCCTGGTGATGCCACACGTAGTCGTGGTGCGCTGGTGGGATAGCCAGTGTGACTCTGCCCAGGCGTTCAGTCGCTGTTCTCCTCTTCGTCGTCAGAGGAAGAGGGGGAAGGAGGGCCGCTCTGCCAGAAAGCGCCTGCTGGTGGGTAGGTAGGATCCGGAGGGAATACCCACTTAATAGGTCCTTGCTTCCACCACGCTCTTCTGTATTCCTCTGGCGAAGGGGGAACTGCCATACACCAGCGAACTCAAAATTTGGCCAGGGCTCCGCGACACGATTTTTGAGTGCCTAGGCGCGCGGGCAAGAGTCAAGCAGCAGCGAAAAGAAAGGTGTCAGGTCCAATACAGGGGTCCAGTAAGGTCCCAGACGATATTTATGCTCCGTAGGTCCCAAAATGCTCCAGTCAGGGTACTGCTGGAGGATACCAGAAGGTGCTAAAGAACTGCCAGAAACGTCCAGGGACTGCTGAAAGCGCTGTTTGGGGGAGCTTTCCCCGCTGCTGATGGCCGTGAGGGCGGTATCAGGGGTTTCTAGGCTGTTCTATGGGGTCTAAGGAAGAGGTTTTTGGTGGTGGGGGCTACTGTGGAAGGGTTTGGGGTAGGCTGAAAACTGGCTAAAACTGTTGTTTTTGGCTGTTTTTGGTTGTTTTTGCTGCTTTTAGGGGTCTGTAACTAGTTGCATGCCTGGAACGAGGCCATGATAGACCCTAGTATCCAACCTTACTGCTCGAAATCGGTCGGAACTGGCCTCAGACGAAGTTTGGTTTTAAGATCTTGTCAGGCATGCTTGGGTCGAAAAGCCGTTTTGAGCCCCCAGTGTTAAGGGAGCCGGATACTGCTTTTTAGTGACTTTTGGAGGTATTTACAGGAGTCCTTCTACAAAAAAAAATGGTTTTTCTGACGTAGAAATTGCGCAAAGGTAGCCAAAAGTACAGCCTCTCCCCTGCAGTATTCCGTAAGTTTTAACAGGTCCGTGGTTGAACGCAACGGAGGCGTTCAAAGTAACGCAAGATACCAATTGTGCCTGGGGCACTACGACAGATGCTCGGAAATATGTTTTTGATTGAACGTGCAAAGGTACACAATTCGGATTTTATAATATACTGGATCAGGGCCAGATTGAGGTACAAACGATAATTCGGTTCCGAGTTCTGAAGGCTAAACACTTCTCAAGTGCTCCACTTATTCACTCGTCACTCAGGTTGCAGGGTCAACCACTCGACAGCCGATGTCACACTTCGGCTCAACGTTCAATTCCCGATCCGATCTCATTTCTAATTCCGATTCGTCATTCTCGATTCAGATGTTATGCCGACAGGCTGACACGATGACTGCCCCACAGTACTGTCATACTACTGTACTGTCATACTGTCATACTGTCATAGCGTCATGTCATACTGTCATAGCCCTGACATCTGATATTCGATTTCATTGTCTTTTCAACCCCGATGCGAATCTGACCATTCTTCGAGGGTCTGACTGAGTGCCACGATGACACCCCCCACAGTACTGTCATACTACTATAGTGTCATATTGTCATACTGTCATAGTGTCATAGTGTCATACTGTCATACCCCGGACATCTGGTACTCATTCTCATCGTGATTTCAAGCCCAATTTACTGTCATCGTGCCAATCCCAGATTACCCCCGATGACACACATACGGACGCATAGGCATATCGGCTCACGCTGTGTCTCCGGGCACAATGGCAAGCCTCCGCCGCAATGGCAAGCCTCCTCCGCAATGGCAAGCCTCCGCCTCAATGGCAGGCGTTTGTGCAGCCTAAACTCCTGTGCAATACATTGAGAATGCCCGCATGATATCTGCACTCACTCGCATCCTCACTGCGTCACCAACATCACAATGGCAGTAAACAACTAGCTACCCTCCCCCACAACATTCCCATGCCCGCACCCTCTTTTTTATCGGCTGCCATTGGTGCCTACCTCCTAATGGTCAGTTTTTGCGGCATTGGGTAGGTTCCCTCCGTGTATGGGCGCACATACCTGTTGGGGGGGTGGTTGTTGGTGCAGCTGTGGATGGCGCTACCGTTGGGGAAACTGACAAGTGCACAGCACCTCCACGCACCAGGTCACTCGTGCCAGACCAGATCAGCTGATTCAACAAGTAAGAGGCCAACAGAGCCAATTCGGCCAACTGGGTCGACTGGGACAGCTCAACCAAGCAGCGAGACAGCTCAGTTAACTGCGTCAACCGAGCCAAGCAGCAGAGCCAACTGAGCCAACCGAGCCAACCGAGCCAACCAAGCCGGCAGGGCCAAAGGAGCCAACCAAGCCGGCAGGGCCAAAGGAGCCAACCGAGCCGGTGGGGCCAAAGAGGCCAATCCAGCCAGTTGCGTCGGCACGCCCATCAGAGCCAAACGGGCCGAGCTGCAAAGCCAAAATAGCTAACAGATCGGCGAACTCGCCCAACCCATCCAAGAGGGAGAACACAGCCGACTGCGCCAACTGAGCCAGAGTGGGAGCCGAATCTGTGAGTCAAAGCGATCTGTTAGACATAAAGGATGACTGTCTAGGCCTAGTACACTGTTCACTAGCTCAAACCCTGAAGGAACCCTAAGTAACCCTTATATCTAGCACAGGAACTGCAGAATAAGACCTGGACCGTTAGATCTAACTGTGACGATAGTAGACAGATCAGCGAGACTAGAAGTGTCACTGTAGTCTGTATGAACATATAGTGACACGAAGTAGAACTGGTTAAATTCGAGCCTGCGGAATTTTAGAGGTTTCTGTGCCGGTTGATCGATCAGAGTTTCCTGAGCCGTTAGATCAAATCAGCAGCTGAGTTAGATCTAAAGGCTTTACACACGACAGTATTTAGGAGTTCCGCCCATGGGAATCCGCAGCTCTGTTCTTTTGCATTCGCAAAAGAACTTCACAAGAATTTTTACTCGCGGAGAAATTCTTAGTGCGGCACACTGCAAAATTTTACCCCACATTTTAACGTTATTGTGGAAGTCTAAACCCTTGACGACTTACGACAATGAGTCAAGACGGTGAGCAAGGCGCGTCGGAGAACAATGTTGGCGCGGCTGAACAACCGGCAGCAAAGACCGGAATGGAAGCTCTGTTGGAGCAACAGAGCACAATGATGCAGCTCATGATGAAGCAGATGGAGACTCTCGCAGCGAGGGTTGAAGTCGCGGAGGCGACGGCAGCGAAAGCTGTTTCGCAGGCTGGTGGTTCCGCTCAGAGCGGAGACGCGGAGTTGGAGGCATTGAAAAAACTCCCGTTTGTCCCACATGTTGAAGGGAATCCGTTCCCTGCGAGACCTGCGACACTGGAGACCGATATGCCGCAGATGTACGACCTGTACAACGACAAGACCTACGACGCCCTCTCCAAACGCACCCAACTCGTCCATGCGATATGAGCAGTTGGTGCTTGCCCCTGCGCTTTCGTACTTGCACGATGCGATCGCGTTTTCTGAGGTGACCCTGGACTGGTGTCAAGATGAAAAAAATCCTCCAACGGTGGAGGGATTGAGTGAGCGTGTTTTCACAGCTCACAACACGTTTAAGGGCATTTTTTCGCTCCTGAGCAACAGATATACCATGTTGCAGCTCAGAGCGGGCATGGAGTCTGACGCAACATCGCATGGCGGAGCTGAGGCGGGCGAAGTTGGCCTTCATCGAGGAGAAGGTGTACGCAGGCAGCGACGGGCTGGTGAGCGACTTAGTGCTCACGAAGTGGCTGAAGGAGTTCGACACCACGAAGGCGAAGGCCGTGATGAACACGCACGCCAAGGCCAGCGCCAAAGTTTCGACTTTTCGTGACCGTCAAGGAGGCAAAGGCAAAGGCGCAGCGGGCGGTGGCGCTGGAAAAGGTGAAGGTGGCCGCGGCAGCGGCAAGGGAGGTAAAGGGTCAGGGCTTGGGCGAGGCGCCCAAGCGCAGACCTAACTTTCCGATCACGGAAATGTTGGACGCCTTCCGCCCCTCGGGGCGTCCAACGGAAAGAGCCCACCCTGCAGGAAAGGGTGCGGAGCAGAAAGGGGGCACGGCGCGCAGCTAGCGCGAATTCCGAGGTCATGCAGTGGATCAACAAAGGGGCAAGGATGCGCTGGGTCGACAAGGCGCCTTTGCCTTTCGATCACGGAGTGTCGTTGGGCGACGCCACCCCTCCGCAGCTGGAGTGGATGGCCGCAGAGACCAAGCGGTGTCTCAAGGCGGGCGCATGGGTACGAGCGAGGAGGCGACGGCATGTATCCCGAGTGTTCCTGGTGCCGAAGCCGGGGACGAACAAGTGCCATCTAGTGATGGACTTCCGCTGGTTGAACGCGCATTGCGTCAAGTCGCGCTGCAAGATGGAGACGCTCAAGAAGCTGCGACGGCTCGCCAAGCCGAACGATTGGTGCATCAGCTTCGACCTCCAGGACGGATACCACGTCGTGGGGATCGACCCCGCCTTCCAGGAGTACATGCAGTTCGACGTGCGGGGGGAGTTATTCCAGTGCGGCGCCCTTCCCTTCGGCTGGAACGACTCGCCTCGAATATTCGTCAAGGTCATGAAGGTGCTCGTGGAGTGCCTGCGTTCTCCGAGATCCGCGGAGGATCGGCGAGAAGTGCGGAAGCTGCAAAGCGGAAGCAAGGTGCGACGACGTTGGGCAGTTCGCAGACGAGCTGGAGGATGTGGCCGCGAGGAGCATGAGCAGGGGGCGCGGGTGCTCCCTTACATGGACGACTTCCTGCTGCTGCTGATCGAGGCGCTCAGGGCGCGCGAGTTGACATCTCGGGTCTTGGTGAGACTCGGATTGTAGGGGCAATGGGAGCCGACGCAGCTGGTGGAGCACCTCGGGCTCGAGGTGGACCTCAAGGCGGGGCAGTTCCGCGTGACACCGGCGAGGCTGCAGAAGATTCACCTGCAGTCCAAGGCGCTTCTCAGCGAGGCGTCGCGACAGCGGAGGTGGCTCCCAGCTCGGAAGCTGGCAGCGTTCATGGGGCTCTGCCAGTCTGTGTACCTGGCAGTCCCTCCGGCGAGATTGTATCTCAGGGAGCTCCACTTCGTGCTCACACGCACGTGTCTTTGAGCTGGCATGTTCTGATTGGCTTTCCCGATAGTGGGCGGTGCACATGGTAAGGGCCCTGCTAAAAAGCGTCAGGTAGGAAGGATGGTGTTCCCTCCCCATCCACGCCCCTACCACCGTGGGAACGCTCCTCCGGCACAGTCCAGAGCATATAGTCTGACGTGGCAGCTATAACTACCTCTTGTCGCTCGCTCGTCATCGACAACCAATGGTGTTTTGCCATTTGTGCACTTACAAAAGTCGTATTGCAATGGCATCTTTGAGCTGGCATGTTCTGATTGGCTTTCCCGATAGTGGGTGCACATGGTAAGGGCCCTGCCAAAAAGCGTCAGGTAGGAAGGATGGTGTTCCGTCCCCAACCCCGCACAAACGCACGAGGCGGGGATGGGGCGCGAAGGTGAAGCTCACACAGCAGGCGTGGAGCGATATCGAGTGGTGGCTCAGGCTGCCGGCTCAGAGCCGGTGGAACGGTCGCAAGATCTGGCATGGCCCCACGAGAGCGAAGGTGCACACCGACGCGTCTCTGTTCGCATGGGGCGGGGTGCTGAACCTCAAGCACGCGGCAAGAGGATTCTGGTCCGACGAGCTACGGCATCTGCACATCACGCACCTGGAGTTGGAGGCCGTGTACAAAACGGTGCAATCCTTCCTGAGAGAGCTCACCGGCAAGGTGGTGCGCCTCTACTGCGACAACCAGGCGATGGTGGCCATGCTCTTGCACTTCACGTCGCGCAACCCGGAGCTGATGCGGCGGGTGCGGCGCCTGTGGATCCTGCTGGACTTAAACGGCATCGAGCTCCAGGCGAGGTACATCAGAAGCGAGGCAAACGAGTGGGCCGACCGCTTGTCTCGGGACCGGGACCTGGACGACTGGCGGCTGAACCGCAGGTGGTTTCAGTGGGCAGAGCGGGAATGGCACCAGCACACCGTGGACCGCATCGCCTCGGAGCTCTCCGCCCAGCTGCCGCGCTACTACGCACAGTGGCACGACCCGGGGTGCGAGGGCGTGGACTCTTTGGCCTTTTCCTATCTAGGAGAGGTCAATTGGGTCAACCCCCCGTGGTCCCTCCTCGTCGAGGTGGCGCACAAGCTGCGGGAGGAGAGGTACGCCGCCACGGTGGTGCCTCCAGGTGCAGGCGGCTGAAGCCGCGGGTGAGGAGCAGACGGTGCGGACCTGGCTGCCTGCCAGGCATGTCTCGGCGGTGCATGAGCACGGGCTGGGGCTGGAGCCGGTGGGCCGGGCAGCTACGGAGCTGCTCAGGGCGTGCTCCTACGTGGTGTTTGCCTTCGTCACCTTCGGCCGGCCAGAGACGGGCGTCTCCATGCGCAGGGGGCACATCAGCATCACAGGTGATGACATCTCCGTGGTTCTCCACAAGGAGAAAGGCAGGGGGCACGTGCGCCTCAGGAGGAGGCTCACCATCCCCGCAGCGGGGGTGGCGGGGCTTGTGCAGCTCCTGCAGCACTGGCAGCAGGTGCGGGATGCCTGTTGGGGGCAGCGCCCGGTGACAGGCTCGGAAGTGCAGGGCAGCTACTGGAGGCTGCCGTGGGAGCAAGGGAAAGCTCCAGTCGGCGCAAGCTAATGGCTGGGTGCAGTTGGCATTGGGGAGGCTGGGGTGTGTCCCTCCGGAAGGGGGACACTTCTCTGGCCACAGCACCCGCAAGGGGGCTTGTACCTGTGCCAGGGCTGTGGGCGCGGCGCTTGAGAAGTGCTGCTTCCTGGGCGGCTGGTCTCAGCTGTCCTCTGCCATCCACTCCTACATTGACCCGGCAGCTGTTCCCGACGAGCACATGAAAAAGTACTTCGGGTGGACCACTCCGAGATGGCGGCAGCAGCAGCAGCGGCAGCCTGGCGCAGAGCAGTTTGCCTAATGATCTCTGTTACATGGCAATGAGATGTGAAGAGCAAAAGAAATGGTTAAGTTGGAGCCTGCGGAATTTTAGAGGTTTCTGTGCCGGTAGATCGATCAGAGTTTCCTGAGCCGTTAGATCAAATCAGCAGCTGAGTTAGATCTAAAGGCTTTACACACGAGAGTATTTAGGAGTTCCGACCGTGGGAATCCGCAGCTCTGTTCTTTTGCCTTTCCTACCCACCCAACCCAGAAGACTCTAAACATTTTGCCTTAGAAGCTGTGCATCAGCCTAAAAAGCATGTGAAGCTGTGAATCAGCCTAGAGAAGACATTCCAAAAAGAGATTTTCTCTCACACAATTAAAAGCATGTAAGAAGAAAGCTATTTTTAATGAAATGCTATGCAATGTGCCTGTTGGCAATGAGATGTGAAGAGCAAAAGAAATGACTGGAAAGTCAAAGTTAGAACGAAGCAGAGAAATCCATGTTCCTTTCATACTCGCGCATGGTAAAGTTTTTTTCGTGCTACCAAACACTGTTCGAATTGCACAGGTCATACAAAATAACACTCAGGCAAACCATGGCAGGTCTCCCCCGCAGTCTCACACTTTCGCCAGGGCAGGCCATGGCAAGCTTCCGCCGCAATGGCAAGCCTCCGCCGCAATGGCAAGCCCCCGCCGCAATGGCAAGCCCCCGCCGCAATGGCAAGCCTCCCCCGCAATGGCAAGCCTCCGCCGCCATGGCAAGCCTCCGCCGCCATGGCAAGCCTCCGCCGCCATGGCAAGCTTCCGCCGCCATGGCAAGCCTCCGCCGCCATGGCAAGCCTCCGCCGCAATGGCAAGCCTCCGCCGCAATGGCAAGCCTCTGCCGCAATGGCAAGCCTCCGCCGCAATGGCAAGCCTCCTCCGCAATGGCAAGCCTCCGCCGCAATGGCAGGCGTTTGTGCAGCCTAAACTCCTGTGCAATACATTGAGAATGCCCGCATGATATCTGCACTCACTCGCATCCTCACTGCGTCACCAACATCACAATGGCAGTAAACAACTAGCTACCCTCCCCCACAACATTCCCATGCCCGCACCCTCTTTTTTATCGGCTGCCATTGGTGCCTGCCTCCTAATGGTCAGTTTTTGCGGCATTGGGTAGGTTCCCTCCGTGTATGGGCGCACATACCTGTTGGGGGGGTGGTTGTTGGTGCAGCTGTGGATGGCGCTACCGTTGGGGAAACTGACAAGTGCACAGCACCTCCACGCACCAGGTCACTCGTGCCAGACCAGATCAGCTGATTCAACAAGTAAGAGGCCAACAGAGCCAATTCGGCCAACTGGGTCGACTGGGACAGCTCAACCAAGCAGCGAGACAGCTCAGTTAACTGCGTCAACCGAGCCAAGCAGCAGAGCCAACTGAGCCAACCGAGCCAACCGAGCCAACCAAGCCGGCAGGGCCAAAGGAGCCAACCAAGCCGGCAGGGCCAAAGAAGCCAACCGAGCCGGTGGGGCCAAAGAGGCCAATCCAGCCAGTTGCGTCGGCACGCCCATCAGAGCCAAACGGGCCGAGCTGCAAAGCCAAAATAGCTAACAGATGGGCGAACTCGCCCAACCCATCCAAGAGGGAGAACACAGCCGACTGCGCCAACTGAGCCAGAGTGGGAGCCGAATCTGTGAGTCAAAGCGATATCTTAGACATAAAGGATGACTGTCTAGGCCTAGTACACTGTTCACTAGCTCAAACCCTGAAGGAACCCTAAGTAACCCTTATATCTAGCACAGGAACTGCAGAATAAGACCCGGACCGTTAGATCTAACTGTGACGATAGTCGATAGATCAGCGAGCCTAGAAGTGTCACTGTAGTCTGTATGAACATATAGTGACACGAAGTAGAACTGGTTAAATTCGAGCCTGCGGAATTTTAGAGGTTTCTGTGCCGGTAGATCGATCAGAGTTTCCTGAGCCGTTAGATCAAATCAGCAGCTGAGTTAGATCTAAAGGCTTTACACACGACAGTATTTAGGAGTTCCGCCCATGGGAATCCGCAGCTCTGTTCTTTTGCATTCGCAAAAGAACTTCACAAGAATTTTTACTCGCGGAGAAATTCTTAGTGCGGCACACTGCAAAATTTTACCCCACATTTTAACGTTATTGTGGAAGTCTAAACCCTTGACGACTTACGACAATGAGTCAAGACGGTGAGCAAGGCGCGTCGGAGAACAATGTTGGCGCGGCTGAACAACCGGCAGCAAAGACCGGAATGGAAGCTCTGTTGGAGCGACAGAGCACAATGATGCAGCTCATGATGAAGCAGATGGAGACTCTCGCAGCGAGGGTTGAAGTCGCGGAGGCGACGGCAGCGAAAGCTGTTTCGCAGGCTGGTGGTTCCGCTCAGAGCGGAGACGCGGAGTTGGAGGCATTGAAAAAACTCCCGTTTGTCCCACATGTTGAAGGGAATCCGTTCCCTGCGAGACCTGCGACACTGGAGACCGATATGCCGCAGATGTACGACCTGTACAACGACAAGACCTACGACGCCCTCTCCAAACGCACCCAACTCGTCCATGCGATATGAGCAGTTGGTGCTTGCCCCTGCGCTTTCGTACTTGCACGATGCGATCGCGTTTTCTGAGGTGACCCTGGACTGGTGTCAAGATGAAAAAAATCCTCCAACGGTGGAGGGATTGAGTGAGCGTGTTTTCACAGCTCACAACACGTTTAAGGGCATTTTTTCGCTCCTGAGCAACAGATATACCATGTTGCAGCTCAGAGCGGGCATGGAGTCTGACGCAACATCGCACGGCGGAGCTGAGGCGTTGCGGGCGAAGTTGGCCTTCATCGAGGAGAAGGTGTACGCAGGCAGCGACGGGCTGGTGAGCGACTTAGTGCTCACGAAGTGGCTGAAGGAGTTCGACACCACGAAGGCGAAGGCCGTGATGAACACGCACGCCAAGGCCAGCGCCAAAGTTTTGACTTTTCGTGACCGTCAAGGAGGCAAAGGCAAAGGCGCAGCGGGCGGTGGCGCTGGAAAAGGTGAAGGTGGCCGCGGCAGCGGCAAGGGAGGTAAAGGGTCAGGGCTTGGGCGAGGCGCCCAAGCGCAGACCTAACTTTCCGATCACGGAAATGTTGGACGCCTTCCGCCCCTCGGGGCGTCCAACGGAAAGAGCCCACCCTGCAGGAAAGGGTGCGGAGCAGAAAGGGGGCACGGCGCGCAGCTAGCGCGAATTCCGAGGTCATGCAGTGGATCAACAAAGGGGCAAGGATGCGCTGGGTCGACAAGGCGCCTTTGCCTTTCGATCACGGAGTGTCGTTGGGCGACGCCACCCCTCCGCAGCTGGAGTGGATGGCCGCAGAGACCAAGCGGTGTCTCAAGGCGGGCGCATGGGTACGAGCGAGGAGGCGACGGCATGTATCCCGAGTGTTCCTGGTGCCGAAGCCGGGGACGAACAAGTGCCATCTAGTGATGGACTTCCGCTGGTTGAACGCGCATTGCGTCAAGTCGCGCTGCAAGATGGAGACGCTCAAGAAGCTGCGACGGCTCGCCAAGCCGAACGATTGGTGCATCAGCTTCGACCTCCAGGACGGATACCACGTCGTGGGGATCGACCCCGCCTTCCAGGAGTACATGCAGTTCGACGTGCGGGGGGAGTTATTCCAGTGCGGCGCCCTTCCCTTCGGCTGGAACGACTCGCCTCGAATATTCGTCAAGGTCATGAAGGTGCTCGTGGAGTGCCTGCGTTCTCCGAGATCCGCGGAGGATCGGCGAGAAGTGCGGAAGCTGCAAAGCGGAAGCAAGGTGCGACGACGTTGGGCAGTTCGCAGACGAGCTGGAGGATGTGGCCGCGAGGAGCATGAGCAGGGGGCGCGGGTGCTCCCTTACATGGACGACTTCCTGCTGCTGCTGATCGAGGCGCTCAGGGCGCGCGAGTTGACATCTCGGGTCTTGGTGAGACTCGGATTGTAGGGGCAATGGGAGCCGACGCAGCTGGTGGAGCACCTCGGGCTCGAGGTGGACCTCAAGGCGGGGCAGTTCCGCGTGACACCGGCGAGGCTGCAGAAGATTCACCTGCAGTCCAAGGCGCTTCTCAGCGAGGCGTTGCGACAGCGGAGGTGGCTCCCAGCTCGGAAGCTGGCAGCGTTCATGGGGCTCTGCCAGTCTGTGTACCTGGCAGTCCCTCCGGCGAGATTGTATCTCAGGGAGCTCCACTTCGTGCTCACACGCACGTGTCTTTGAGCTGGCATGTTCTGATTGGCTTTCCCGATAGTGGGCGGTGCACATGGTAAGGGCCCTGCTAAAAAGCGTCAGGTAGGAAGGATGGTGTTCCCTCCCCATCCACGCCCCTACCACCGTGGGAACGCTCCTCCGGCACAGTCCAGAGCATATAGTCTGACGTGGCAGCTATAACTACCTCTTGTCGCTCGCTCGTCATCGACAACCAATGGTGTTTTGCCATTTGTGCACTTACAAAAGTCGTATTGCAATGGCATCTTTGAGCTGGCATGTTCTGATTGGCTTTCCCGATAGTGGGTGCACATGGTAAGGGCCCTGCCAAAAAGCGTCAGGTAGGAAGGATGGTGTTCCGTCCCCAACCCCGCACAAACGCACGAGGCGGGGATGGGGCGCGAAGGTGAAGCTCACACAGCAGGCGTGGAGCGATATCGAGTGGTGGCTCAGGCTGCCGGCTCAGAGCCGGTGGAACGGTCGCAAGATCTGGCGCAGCCCCACGAGAGCGAAGGTGCACACCGACGCGTCTCTGTTCGCATGGGGTGCTGAACATTAAGCACGCGGCAAGAGGATTCTGGTCCGACGAGCTACGGCATCTAGACATCACGCACCTGGAGTTGGAGGCCGTGTACAAAACGGTGCAATCCTTCCTGAGAGAGCTCACCGGCAAGGTGGTGCGCCTCTACTGCGACAACCAGGCGATGGTGGCCATGCTCTTGCACTTCACGTCGCGCAACCCGGAGCTGATGCGGCGGGTGCGGCGCCCGTGGATCCTGCTGGACTTAAACGGCATCGAGCTCCAGGCGAGGTACATCAGAAGCGAGGCAAACGAGTGGGCCGACCGCTTGTCTCGGGACCGGGACCTGGACGACTGGCGGCTGAACCGCAGGTGGTTTCAGTGGGCAGAGCGGGAATGGCACCAGCACACCGTGGACCGCATCGCCTCGGAGCTCTCCGCCCAGCTGCCGCGCTACTACGCACAGTGGCACGACCCGGGGTGCGAGGGCGTGGACTCTTTGGCCTTTTCCTATCTAGGAGAGGTCAATTGGGTCAACCCCCCGTGGTCCCTCCTCGTCGAGGTGGCGCACAAGCTGCGGGAGGAGAGGTACGCCGCCACGGTGGTGCCTCCAGGTGCAGGCGGCTGAAGCCGCGGGTGAGGAGCAGACGGTGCGGACCTGGCTGCCTGCCAGGCATGTCTCGGCGGTGCATGAGCACGGGCTGGGGCTGGAGCCGGTGGGCCGGGCAGCTACGGAGCTGCTCAGGGCGTGCACCTACGTGGTGTTTGCCTTCGTCACCTTCGGCCGGCCAGAGACGGGCGTCTCTATGCGCAGGGAGCACATCAGCATCACAGGTGATGACATCTCCATGGTTCTCCACAAGGAGAAAGGCAGGGGGCACGTGCGCCTCAGGAGGAGGCTCACCATCCCCGCAGCGGGGGTGGCGGGGCTTGTGCAGCTCCTGCAGCACTGGCAGCAGGTGCGGGATGCCTGTTGGGGGCAGCGCCCGGTGACGAGCTCGGAAGTGCAGGGCAGCTACTGGAGGCTGCCGTGGGAGCAAGGGAAGCTCCAGTCGGCGCAAGCTAATGGCTGGGTGCAGTTGGCATTGGGGAGGCTGGGGTGTGTCACTCCGGAAGGGGGACACTTCTCTGGCCACACCACCCGCAAGGGGGCTTGTACCTGTGCCAGGGCTGTGGGCGCGGCGCTTGAGAAGTGCTGCTTCCTGGGCGGCTGGTCTCAGCTGTCCTCTGCCATCCACTCCTACATTGACCCGGCAGCTGTTCCCGACGAGCACATGAAAAAGTACTTCGGGTGGACCACTCCGAGATGGCGGCAGCAGCAGCAGCGGCAGCCTGGCGCAGAG
Source organism: Cymbomonas tetramitiformis (assembly GCA_001247695.2). Taxonomy (NCBI): domain Eukaryota; kingdom Viridiplantae; phylum Chlorophyta; class Pyramimonadophyceae; order Pyramimonadales; family Pyramimonadaceae; genus Cymbomonas; species Cymbomonas tetramitiformis. Next base: position 25,427 of record LGRX02008593.1, read on the forward strand.
CAGTTTGCCTAATGATCTCTGTTACATGGCAATGAGATGTGAAGAGCAAAAGAAATGGTTAAGTTGGAGCCTGCGGAATTTTAGAGGTTTCTGTGCCGGTAGATCGATCAGAGTTTCCTGAGCCGTTAGATCAAATCAGCAGCTGAGTTAGATCTAAAGGCTTTACACACGAGAGTATTTAGGAGTTCCGACCGTGGGAATCCGCAGCTCTGTTCTTTTGCCTTTCCTACCCACCCAACCCAGAAGACTCTAAACATTTTGCCTTAGAAGCTGTGCATCAGCCTAAAAAGCATGTGAAGCTGTGAATCAGCCTAGAGAAGACATTCCAAAAAGAGATTTTCTCTCACACAATTAAAAGCATGTAAGAAGAAAGCTATTTTTAATGAAATGCTATGCAATGTGCCTGTTGGCAATGAGATGTGAAGAGCAAAAGAAATGACTGGAAAGTCAAAGTTAGAACGAAGCAGAGAAATCCATGTTCCTTTCATACTCGCGCATGGTAAAGTTTTTTTCGTGCTACCAAACACTGTTCGAATTGCACAGGTCATACAAAATAACACTCAGGCAAACCATGGCAGGTCTCCCCCGCAGTCTCACACTTTCGCCAGGGCAGGCCATGGCAAGCTTCCGCCGCAATGGCAAGCCTCCGCCGCAATGGCAAGCCCCCGCCGCAATGGCAAGCCCCCGCCGCAATGGCAAGCCTCCCCCGCAATGGCAAGCCTCCGCCGCCATGGCAAGCCTCCGCCGCCATGGCAAGCCTCCGCCGCCATGGCAAGCCTCCGCCGCAATGGCAAGCCTCCGCCGCCATGGCAAGCCTCCGCCGCAATGGCATGGCAGCGCCGCAATGGCAAGCCGGCAATCCGCCGCAATGGCAAGCCTCCTCCGCAATGGCAAGCCTCCGCCGCAATGGCAGGCGTTTGTGCAGCCTAAAATCCAGTGCAATACATTGAGAATGCCCGCATGATATCTGCACTCACTCGCATCCTCACTGCGTCACCAACATCACAATGGCAGTAAACAACTAGCTACCCTCCCCCACAACATTCTCATGCCCGCACCCTCTTTTTTATCGGCTGCCATTGGTGCCTGCCTCCTAATGGTCAGTTTTTGCGGCATTGGGTAGGTTCCCTCCGTGTATGGGCGCACATACCTGTTGGGGGGGTGGTTGTTGGTGCAGCTGTGGATGGCGCTATCGTTGGGGAAACTGACAAGTGCACAGCACCTCCACGCACCAGGTCACTCGTGCCAGACCAGATCAGCTGATTCAACAAGTAAGAGGCCAACAGAGCCAATTCGGCCAACTGGGTCGACTGGGACAGCTCAACCAAGCAGCGAGACAGCTCAGTTAACTGCGTCAACCGAGCCAAGCAGCAGAGCCAACTGAGCCAACCGAGCCAACGGAGCCAACCAAGCCGGCAGGGCCAAAGGAGCCAACCGAGCCGGTGGGGCCAAAGTGGCCAATCCAGCCAGCTGCGTCGGCACGCCCATCAGAGCCAAACGGGCCGAGCTGCAAAGCCAAAATAGCTAACAGATGGGCGAACTCGCCCAACCCATCCAAGAGGGAGAACACAGCCGACTGCGCCAACTGAGCCAGAGTGGGAGCCGAATCTGTGAGTCAAAGCGATATGTTAGACATAAAGGATGACTGTCTAGGCCTAGTACACTGTTCACTAGCTCAAACCCTGAAGGAACCCTAAGTAACCCTTATATCTAGCACAGGAACTGCAGAATAAGACCTGGACCGTTAGATCTAACTGTGACGATAGTAGACAGATCAGCGAGACTAGAAGTGCCACTGTAGTCTGTATGAACATATAGTGACACGAAGTAGAACTGGTTAAATTGGAGCCTGCGGAATTTTAGAGGTTTCTGTGCCGGTGCGAGGCTGGCCGGGCGAGGCGGGTTGTGTTTGGGCGTGTTGGAGAGAGGCTGGCCGGGCGAAACGGGTCGTGTTAGGCGTGTTGGAGCGAGGCTGGCCGGGCGAGGCGGGCGGTGTTTGGGCGTGTTGGAGCCAGGCTGGCGGGCGAGGCAGGTCGTGTTTGGGCGTGTTGAAGCGCGGCTGGTTGGGCGAGGCGGGCTGTGTTTGGGCGTGTTGAGCGAGGCTGCGGGCGAGGCGGGCTGTGTTTGGGCTTGTTTGAGCGAGGCTGGCCGGGTGAGGCGGGTCGTGTTTGGGCGTGTTGGAGCGAGGCTGGCCGGGCGAGGCGGGTTGTGTTTGGGTGTGTTGGAGCGAGGCAGGCCGGGCGAGGCAGGTTGTGTTTGAACCCAACCCATAACATCGTAGAGATTTTGCCTTAGAAGCTGTGCATCAGCCTAGAAAGCATGTCAAGCTGTGGATCGGCTTAGAAAAATCATTTCAAAATATAGATTTTCCCCACACTTGAAAGCTGCATGCGCCTCATTCGCAGTTTTAAACCAGCTCAGCATGCTGACCAAAAGCGACCAATCAGCAATACACAACACGTTCTACTACTGGTGTATTGGCATCTTTTGCGCGTATATGAACGGCATGTCTTATATAAATCGAGCTCCTGACCAATGCACCGCGGTTTTCCACCTGCATGCCCCCGGGTGAGAGTTCGTAGCTATAAGGCCTGTAGGCATCTTTTGAGGCCTTCCTGCGAATCGGAAGTTGGGCCCCCTCCGACTGTGCGGCCATGTTGTGCGCCAGGGTGTCACGGCCGCCTGTGCTTTTTGGGAGAACATTAATCCACCCTGTTACCAACCATGTATGGTGGGGAGAGGCCTTGCGCCGCCCGGTGTAAACCATGCATGCCTGGTGGGGAGAGGCCATGCGCCACTGAGTATGGGTGCACATACCTGTTGGGGAGGCTGTTGTTGTTGGTGCAGATGTAGTCGGGGCTGAGAAGTTCACAACGCAAGTCGCCGGATCAGTCCAAGTGCTCATATATTCCAACACAGTTGGCAGAACAAGATAGTAGTCACTTTTGATCGGAGCAGCCGCTTGTAGTCCCGCGTGGTGTGGTGGGAAAATAACCCCGTAGGGCTGGGAAACCCACTGTCGGGTGAAGCTGCTCTTGAAAAAACAAGCACTATTGCTTGCACAAGAAACGACCCACACTGGTCATAGGGTGCCAGGTGCCTTTGAGAGACACACCCCACACCTGTCATGGGGTGCCAGGTAACCTGTCAGATACGCACCCTGTAACCATGCATGCCTGGTGGGGAGAGGCCTTGCGCCGCGCTATTCTTTGATCCCTAGTATGGGTACATAGTGCAGCTGATCTTTGGCAGTTAGGGGTTATCAAATGCATCGGTTCAAGGAAAAGCACACACACACCGCCGTTGTTTGGGCAACGGTATATGGAGGTGGACGTGGGGGAGGAGGAAGAAGCGGTGGACAACGATGATGATGATGGTGAGGAGGTGGATTCCACTTGACGGGTCTATGCGGCGGAAGGCTAGGCTCTGCAAACTGGTTTGGTTGTTCTATCAATCAAACGGTTGGATCAAACTCTCGCCTCCTCATTTTCCCAAGAACTTGCCTAAGCGCACCACTCCTTGCGCGTCTGGGCGCGCCTGCCTGCGAGACCCACACCTGCGGTGAGTTTGCGGTAGAGCTCGTGGTCGTTGGCCCCTACAACGCTGGAGCAGTCGCCCGCTCCGCTGTTGTACCGGCTGCAAGTGCATGCTTCCTTCAGTGCGAAGAACAAGCACTGCGCCTCCTCCGTGCACCGCGCCTTGCACGCCTCAAGTGTCGCGTCCGCCGAGTTCCCCCCAGCATAGTATCCAGCGTCGCAGTACCCCGTGCCCATGTGCTCATAACTTCCTGCTTCAGTTTGAGCGCTCCCGATTAATGTTCTCCCAAAAAGCACTTCAAATGCGTTCTCATAGTGTTAATGAAATCAAACAAATCCATTCAATTGGATGCGTGCTCATAGTGTTAGAATGGTGCTCATGTCCACATGTTACACGACGGCGTGTGCGCGATGAACCACCAATGCATTCAATTAAATGCGTGCTCATAGTGTTCGAAAGTGGTGCTCGTGAAGACATGTTGCTACGCCGGCGCGGTGCGCCGATGAACCACCAATCCATTCCTCGGATGCGTCCTCATAGTGTTCGAATGGTGGCTCTGCCGCCCACATGTTACACGATCAGCGTGTGCACCATGAACCACCAATCCATTCACTGGATGCGTCCTCATAGTGTTCGAGTAATGCTCATGTCCAAATGTTACACGACGGCGTGTGCGCGATGTTCCAATCCATTCAATTGGATGCGTGCTCAAAGTGTTCGAGTGGTGCTCGTGTCCACATGTTACACTACGGCGTGTGCGCGATGAACCGCCAATCCATTCCTTTGGATGCGTCCTCATAGTGTTTGAGTGGTGCTCTCGTGTCCACATGTTACATGAAGGCGTGTGCGTGATGTTCCATCCATTCATGCTGGATGCGTGCTCATAGTGTTAGAGTGGGTGCTCGTGGTCCACATGTTACACGACGGCGTGTGCGCGATGAACCATCAATCCATTCAATTGATGTCTCATAGTGTTCGAGTAATGCCTGTGGTCCACATGTTACACAACGGGCGCAAATGGATGCTGAACCACCACAATCCATGTATTCAATTACGCGTACCATAGTCGGTATGGTGCTCATGTCCAGCGGTGCACACTTAATGGCGTGTGCGCGATGAACCACCAATCCATTCACTTGGATGCGCTCTCATAGTGTTAGAGTGGTGCTCGTGTCGACATGTTACACGACGGCGTGTGCGCGATGAACCACCAATCCATTCACTTGGATGCGCTCTCATAGTGTTAGAGTGGTGCTC